>JAQFVV010013954.1:0-60767 GCA_028023455.1 Epiperipatus broadwayi
ATATATAACCTTCTGGATAGGCACCAGAAATATTGATTGTGATTATATAGCACTGTATCAGTAACAGCTGATTGCATCTTACTAAAAAAAATGAAATAATCTGAAATTTAAATTTTTTTTATTAATGACCTAAGACTATGTTTAAAAGCACTTGAAGATATAATTTGAAAGTTCTGAGATATCTAATATTTTTTTAGTGACTATTTAATGATAGAAAGAGGATGGCTTGTCTCAGAAATTGTGAGTTAGTTTAAGTTGATCTAAGTTTGTTTTATTTGTCTGAAAAACAGTGATTGATGTTTTTTAGGGAATTTTCTGGTTTATTTGCTTTAATATTTCAATCCATAGTGTAAATAGTGCAGTATATTTGGTTCATAATCATAGAAAGTTTCATTTAGTCAGGTTGGTTTAGTACCTGTGGTACAGCATTTATGGATGTCCATGTATGCTTGTGCCATATTTCAATTTCATTTTCCATTAATATACTTCACAGCAAAATATTTAATTTCATAACCATAGCTTGGATAAACACTTAATACACAATTTAAATGAATTAATAGATCACTGTACCAGTGGATTGTCAACAGACAAATAAACTGTCAATTATTTTATTTGTAAAATATGTTTTTTGTTGCTTTAAAAATATAAAAGATTTTATTCTTAGTTCAATTTGAATATTTATTATTGTTTCAATTTAATTACTATTTTTTTAAGACAAATTAATTTTTTTCTTTCTTTTTCAAAAGAGAAAGATTCTTTCATATTTTGTAACTAATTATTCCAGTACAATGGGAGGAGTAACCTCTGTTGTTTCTAGAGTAAACTTTTGAATGACCTTGGATTGGTGGAAGGAACAATTGCTTGGGTAATAATCTGATATAAAAGGGGGTACTTTTACAAAAAGTTGACTTCTCTGATTTTAACAATTCCCTGTCCCTAAAAGGTTTTTATTAGTACAATTTTGTTTCTACAAATTGGTTCTTCCATAATTCAAGCTTAAAAGTAAAAACTTCTATTGATTTTCTGGATGGGAACAGCTCAGACATTCTACTGAGAAAAATAAGAAAATAATATGCAGATGTAATCAATGATAGAAACAAGGTGAATCCTTCATACTTCTAATTGACTAATTTAAATTTAAAATCAGCATTTGGGATGCATATGTGTATCTATATTATAAATCTGCTTTGTGTAACTTTAATTCTAATATTAAAGAAATAATTGAAATGCATGTTTATATGTCAAATATACTTTATCTAAACTTTATCTCTAATATTAAAGAAGTAATTGAAACATGTGCCTATATTATAAGTTTGATTTACCTAGATTTAATCTCTAATATTAAAGAAATAACTGGAATGTGTGAATTTTATTGTTATTATAAAACACTTCAAATATTCTGTTGATAATTTTCACTAGCTATAAAGGAATAAAGTTTAAATGGAAGGATGTGTGCAGATAATCTATTATAACCTGCTTTATTATTATTATTGACAAAAATATATACCTAACCATTTGCATCTCTAGAATTAAGATACGGAATGAGTGACATATAATTAATGAGTTATTAACTTATTTCTAAATGTTCTGATAAATGAACGAGTAGAAAAGCATGAAACTGGATGTGAATTTCTTTTATTTTATTGTTCTCCTAATTTGCATTTGATTTTTTATTAAAATATATTATTAATAAACTCACATATATTTAAATGGATGTTATGAACTAAGTAATTATTTTCCTAGTGATTGACTTTTGAAAATCTGAAACAAATGCTGAAACAAGTCTAATGAATTAAATAATAAATTATTATTGAACTTATGCAGTATTAAATATTTATTCACTATAATAAAATGTTTCATATGTTATATTGCCAGAAATTTTCTTTCCAATTGAGTCCAATTAATATTATTTATCTTCCTGTAGGCATATTTATTGTTATACAAATGATCATCATCATTTTCATACATGATCAAGATGTGTCATCTACAGACTTTAAATGAACTTTTATTTTCTAGCTAAAAAAGTTTTAATGATTATTATTATTATTTTTGTTAGCATTTGATAGATAGGTAGACTAATTATTTGTCTTATATTTTTTATCATTATTCAATTATTATTTCTCTCTTCAAGAATGTCTTGAAAAAGTATAATATGAAGAAATATTATACTAGGTAATTGGTTGTTGTTTTAATATATTTTATTGCATACATGTATTTTTATCCATATGTGGCAGCAATAGAAATAGCTGTCTGTTATTAAGGAGTTAATAGCTTATTTTTGAAAAGGGGTAATTACATAAAATTTATTGTTTATCTTTGCATTTTTTGGAAAAGGTTATGAGGTTTATTTCTTAATAATTATTTTGCTCCAAATTTAAAAATCTGTTGTTTATCCCAAATCAGACTTTTTATTTCAATTTATGGGCTAATGCCAAATACACTAAAAAGTTATTTTGTCTTTGCTTCACTAGAAATAATGAAGATTATTTAGTAATAATTATTATATTTCCAAGATAAAATATTATACATCATCGGAAATAAGATTTATTCATTTTTTTATAACTTAATAATTAATGTCATTACACTATTTCTTTATCAAGTGTGATTTGAAATTGTTTATGTGTTGTTATGCTTAAATGCCTGTATATTATTTAATCCATTTATATAATGTTTGAATTGAAAGTAGAAATAATTTAATTTCCATCGGTTTCAGATGATGAAATGTGCCAAAAAGAAATGGAAAGATTAGGAATTTATTTGAGTGATTTTATTATTTTTTTATGCTTAGATTGAAATGTATTTATTGGCTATGCAGAAAAAAATTGTTTATATTATATACTGTATTGTCAGGGATTGAGAGAACTCTTCCTCAGTTTATTAAAATATTCATCATGAGTGGATTATATATTGCATTGTCAAGAATTGAGAGAGCTCTCCCTTAGTTTGTTGAAATATTTGTCAGGAGTGGTTTATATTTACCAGATTAAGTAGTTGTATTTTATGATAATTACAGTATGTGAAGTCAAATAGTATATATTCCCTTGTTTTTTGGTGATGAGATGATGTCCATACCAGTTTTTTTAAATCTCAGAATTAGGCTAGGGAGTCAATGTGTTCTGTTATTAAATGATTAGAGTTAAAAAAATCTTTTTATCCCTCATGAATTTATGTGGAATGTTTTTCTCATAGCCAAGTGTAAAATAGTTTGCTGATAAGAAAATAAAATAAAGGTAGAATTGATTTTTCTTACAGAACAGCTGGAGTAGAATTAGTGTTAAAGCTTGGTTGGCCATGGCATCATCTGTATTATGACTTTTATCTCAATTTCATAAGTAAACCAATTGGATATAGTTATGTTAATTATTTTATAACAGGTAGCACAATTCAGACATATTCATAAAATATTATTAATGAGGAAGGGATGGAGAAAATCCATCATTAATGTGTAATTCTTTAATCATTGTTTCAAATCATATCATATTAATTATTTTAGGTTTTATATCATCAACTCTCAGAATGTTTCATTCTCAATTTGAATGAGCAAGCAAAAGAAAAGAAAGTGTAGCCATTTAATAGAATTATTCATTTAATTTGTGAAAGATAGCTTAACCTCTTACTCATAGATTTAAACCCCTCTCATATTATTTTGATGTGCATTTGAAGTAAAAGTGCCAAGAACTTTAGTTTCACATTTTATGATTTCAGTGTTAGTGTTTAATAGAGTTTTATTTTCATAAACATATCATAATTGATTGATGGTTTGAGGGTATTGAAAATAAAATACAAAATATATATATATATATATATTTTGTATATTTATTTAATTATTCGAGTGCAGTGTTTAAATAAAGTTTTCTTTTCCATAAACATATCAGAATTGACTGGTAATGTATGTGTATTTGAAGTAAAATACCAAGAGGTTTAGTTTCATGTTTATTATATTAGTGCTAGTATTATAATATTTCTTTTCATGAGCTTATCAGAGGGGACTGATAGCTGGCATATGTTGAAATAAAACACAGAAAGTTTATTTTAATGTTATTTATTCTCATGTAGACTATTTAATCATTGATGTTGGAATTATTCCAAAACATGTATATGCGTAAATTAGAAAACCAAATGTTTATTTAATTATCTTGTAATAAATGTTTTATTTATTTAAAAACTTTGTTCAGAGTTCTTCTTTGACATGCTTTCGTGTTCTATATTTCCAAAGATGCACACACGCTTACATATCCAAGATGATATGGTTGCACTATTCCATAATTTAATGACAAACATGTCCAGATCTGATGATATTGCTTTTCTTGATCCAAACACCATATGAAATGTTTGATTATTTAATCATTCTCTGAAAATTCTATTACTCAGTTATTATTTAGATGATGAATTGAAATCAAAATGCACCCTATTTTTTTCATTATCTAACTACCATTATTTTATCAGAATAATGCTTAATTTGCATCATTATTTTTATGATAGTAATTGGTAGTTGTTATAGAGTATAGATTTAAAATTAAGTCATGCAATAAATTAATTCCCTGAGATATTCCCTTATTATTTTAAATTAGACATTAAATTGAGTTATTTATTTTAAATTACTGTATAATAAAGGTTAAATAGTGTTATATTTTATTTTGCATTTAATTCCAACTTACCATACAGTAAAATTAATCAGTATTACATCTTTATTTTATTAATTTAATTTTATCACACAGTAAAGGTTGTTCAATGCAATTGGATGATGGGAGAAGATGAGGTTAAACTATAACTTATAAATTTAAATGGTAGAACTTTACTAATTTCAATTTATTTATTTATTCTAAAACTTAATAGATGTTTTATTCCTATTAAATCACAATGTTTCCTCCCATATTTAGTGTGCATTTTACACCTTATAGATATCTGTAGACTGCAAATGAGCTAAGCTATAATAGGATAGCATTTTAAAAGACTCATTAATAATTTAAAGCAAAATCAGATTAGTAGTTTATTTTATGATCAATAGAATTGGTGCCCCTGAGTATTTGTTGATAGGAAAGGTTGAAGAGGAAAGTTACAATATATATATATTGTACCAAATTGTGTTGGTACATATAATAATTTTGTCTAAAAATTATTAAAATAAAATTATTCGTTAAAAGAAATAGTATTTAAGAGTTTTTTTATTGCAGTTTGTTTACAAAACACAAAAAAATAAAAGTAAAGAATTCTTTTATTATTGTTTTAGTTTAAAGAAAATATTGTTCATAAAAGTTATAAATGATTGATTAGAAAAAAAAGACAAAAAAAGTTGATGCTAAAAGTTTAAAAATATAAATCTCTTTTTATTTAAGTTAAAAATAAAAGTCATCTTAAAAACTAAATAGTGAATTGATCTTAAATTATATATGTGCATAAATGATGAATTAATATGAGTTTTTTAGTAAAATATATATGTGCATTTGTAAATATAATAAATGTATCTGTAGTAAATATTAAAAAAATGATATAGCAATTTATCATTAAAAAACACAGTGATGACTATTAAGTTAAACAAAAAACAACAACACTACATTTGCAATGGCTGCTAATTAACATTTCCAACAATAGGATTAAAAGCTTATCTCAAGGAATGCAATTAAAAACAAGGAAGGAATTTCAACAACAGATATTGCTGGCGGACATCAAAATGACAACAGGCCTTAAGTATAAAGTCCAGTTTTTCAGCAGACAAGCAGTTGAGATTACAATTGAGATTAAGCAGTTGAGAAAACAGTTGAGTTGAACTCTTTAATCAGTCAATCAATCAGTGTATCCAGAATCAAGAATGCAGTGTTAAAAACCTCAGAAACATACAACTTTCTCTAGCCTGAGTCTGATGAAAACAGCCAAATATCCCAATAAACATGATGCCCACATAACAATCTGAACCTGCTCAATATCTAATTGTCTTAAAGAAAATGCCTCAGATTAATAAGCATCAAATCTCCACAAGAAAACTTCAAATCTAACCGGTTAGAAATATTTCATTAGATGCAGCAAACAGCAAGAAGTATCCACATTCTAAAATCCTAGGTAATAACATTTTTCTTATTCTCATTTCTAAAGTAGCCATCGCTTTAGTTGAAGCCTCCCAGAGTCAAGAATATGAACTCTATAGCATATATAAACAAACTATTAATGTGTGTGTTTTAAATGTCAATATTATTTAATGCTTTGTTATATATTATAGTGTGTGAATTAAGAATGTGCATGATCATTATACCAGTGTTATGTTAGTTAAATAAGATTTATAAAAGTATTTAAAATTAGTATATTAAATGTTAATTAAAATAACTTGTCTTTTAAACTTAAATTTTAATTTTATCAGTCAATTATTTTGCCACTAGTTAAGGAATAAGTTGTTACTGAATTAAAATAGACTGAGCTAGTTAAGGGATTTTCTGAGCACTGGATTATGGGCTTACTGTCTGAACATGTTAGTTTTAGATAACTAGCTGGTGCTCAGGGTTTACTCCAAAACAAATAAAGTGTTTGGATAGTAGGGGTTTGAATCTAGCAGATGAGATGGGCCACGATCTGGAAATGTGATCATGTTATGCATTGCATAGCTCGGTGTGATTGTGGATATTGTTGACAGCTCTGCTATCAATAATATTCTCCACTCTGCTTGAGGGCTGGTTCATTAACATAATATTTATAGTATAAGATTATAAATTTATGATAAATAAGGTTTAAACCCAGCTAAACCTAGCATGAAGAATATGTGGGATTGTCAATGATATGAACCCGGCACAATATATATATTTTGTACCGGGTTTAAACATGGGACATTTGAAACACCAGACTCTTAGGCAGAGAAGAACATACTCAGAAGGTATGTATGTCCAAATGATAGCTATAAAATATATAACTAGCATAACATTTCCAGGACATAACTTCTTCTCGACTGTTGAGTTCAACACCAAGTTCAAAGCACTTTTTTGTTTTGTGTAAACATGGGCACCAGATATCTATTCAGAGGAGTAAACAACACATTTTGAACAATGGCCACTAACTCAATGCTTAAGTTATACCCATAGACTAGCTCAGCTACTTGTAATCACTAACAGATTATACATAATTAGTGGTGAAAAGAATTAATAAAGAATTAATGGAAAGAATTGATGAAAAGATTGGTAAAAGAATTGATAAAAGGAATTGACAAAAGAATGGTAAAAAGAATTGTAAGAGAGATTGGTAAAAAAATTGACGATAAATAAAGTTTAAGTTTTAAGGACCATTTTTTTAAATTAACATTTACTAATTTTAAACATTTTATAAATCTAATATAACACACGCACATTTTAAATTAACACAGTATAATATATCTTATGAGAAAGAATAAATAATATTTGATATTTGTAAAATCATATAGCATTCAAAAACACGCACATCAATAGTTCATTTTATGCATGCTTAAGAGTTCAAATTACTTGTCTCTGGAGGCTTTACGAATTAATGTGATGGCTATTATATAAATATGACTATGAAATATTATTACCTAGGATTTTGAATGTGGACATAGAACTTCATTTTCTTTGGTTGCTGCTTTAGGTGAGAATATTTCCAGCTGGCTGGGATGTTTCCTTGAGAAGTTTCATTATTATTTACTTTTATTATTATTGGAGACAATTAGATATTAATGGAAATTTTTCAACCTGTTACGCAGACATTATTTCATGGGCAGATTTTGCTGATCTTATCAAACTAAGGGCTGAAGTAAGATTGTATGTTCCCAAAAGCTGCTCAGCACCACATTTCTGTTTTTGGATACATAATAAATTGCACTGTTATCTCTAGACTAGACTAGCCTGTCCGATAAAAAATTGGGCTATTTTTATATGCAAAGTGTTTTTGTTTTGATATCCTCTGGCAATATGTGTTGTCAAAATTCCTTTAGTAACTAATCCTTTTTAATCTTGTTGTGGGGTATTTTAATTAGCAGCCATCACAAATGTATTGTTTTTTGATTTTTAATTAATAGCCATGCAAATGTGTTTTTTTAATTCTTTAACCTTCATTTATTTATAATATTTAATACGCATATATATTATTTACATTCACATGTATATTTTTATTAACAAACTTATATTAATCATTTACACACATGTATATTTTATTCTAATAAACTCGCAATGAAAAAAAGATTTATATTTTAACGTTTAACTTATAATAAATAAAACTCTTTAACTTCTCCTATTAAATTTTTAGTTTTTTCTGCAGGAAAACTCCCCCCTCCCTGTTTAATTAATTAATTGTAACTTTTATTTCAAAACAACTCTTTAACTTTTATGTTTACATTTTTTTTTTATGAAAGATTTTTATTTTAATAATTTTTTAGATAATATTATTATGTACCAATTCAATGTTGGTACATTACATTGACCTTCCTTTTGAGAATAAAATGTGTCTATTTTTGACCATTTTATCTCTGACAACTTTAATTCTTAATTCAGAACTATTTTTATTTTATTAAGGACATGTTATTTATTTAACTTGATCACTTTAATTAAACCTTTTATTTTATTCATTCATTTAATCCTACAATTGTTACTCTTACATCATTCATTTGACTTACTTATTTAATTTGATTTTATTGATTTTTTTTAAAAACTGTTTATTTATGAACATTTCTATTTAATTAATATGTGCATGGGGAAAAAAATCTTTTATTTAATGAAGCCTCCTTGTCATTACTATTATTCCCAAACATTTCATTTAGTATTGTTATCGCCTGTCCGGTGGCTGTTTTTCTCTTTTCACTAACCTCAATGACCGGGCATTATATGTTCCCTTTTCCTCTATCCCCTGTGCTATCACATATGTGTTATTACCATATTGCTGCTTGATGACATAGTGGCCATCGTATATTGGCTGAAATTTTTTGTATATATGCTTCTCAGGATGACTCACTGGATGAACTCTCACCATGACCTCATCTCCCCTCCTGAATATGGCCTTAGGTCTTCCCTGCCTCTTCTGCCATAGCATGCCCATTTTTCTTAACCAGTTAAGTGCTTGCTTAGCATCTCTTCTCTGGTTAATTGGATTTATCCCCACTATCAATTTAGTCTCAAATGGATACAGAATATTTCTTCCAAAATGTAGCTGAACAGGTTTGTATCCTATAGACTCATTTCTTGACCAGTTTATCATGTTGACTATTCATGAGGTTTCTTTCACCCATTTGCGATGATCATCCTGTATATAAATCTGAAATAAATACCCCAACTCCATCATAATCCATTCACATGGATTAGACTGAGGGTTACGAATTGATGTAAGTATATGTCTTATCCCATGCCTGTCTGTCCATTTCTTCCATTCCCTAGATATAAAGGGCATTCCATGATCCAACAAAATTTTGTCTGGAATTCCTACAGGCTTAAAATATTGTTGCTCCAAAACTCGAATAGTTTGTCTTGCATTGGCTTGAGCTACTGATATGCCACTACCAGCTTCGAAAACACATCATATGTCACCATGAAATACTTCATTTTATTGAATGGAGGAAGAGGTCCATAGAAGTCTATCACTAGTAAGCTGTTCGGGCATTGGGCATATATAGGTTGCAATGGCCTGACTCCTGATGTGTTAGCAGGCTTGGTTGCTGAACATTTGATGCATCTACCAATCATGTCTGCAATATTGGGATTCATTCCTGGCCAGTAAAACCAATGACTCAGCCATCCTTCCACTTTATTTGCCCCATAATCTCCATAAGTGTTATGCGCATATTTAATTATTTGCTTTCTCATGGTGATCGATAGAATAATGCATGTTGTTTCCATAATACACACTGTAAAAGTCCTCTCTTTAAACAACAGTGATTTTGGTCCCTCCACAGTGGATTATTGGCCATTTTCATTACAGGCTGATTGCATAAATACTCCATTATTTGTTTGCAATCATTATCTTCCTCTTGCCACTCCTCTAATCTATGCAAATTATCTATCCCATTTCTTTTATATATTTTGGCGGCAGCTATATATGCTCTGTCACAACTCAAGTGTTGTTCTTGAGCTATCGGATATCAGCTTAAAGTGTCTGCTACAATATTCTCCTTGCCATGACAGTAAGCCACTTTGTAATTAAATTCTTGCAGGAACAAGCTCCACCTTATTATCCTGCTATTATTCAGGAAGCTGTGATTAATAAATTCGAGGCTCTTATGGTTAGTGATTACTACCACTTCAGAGCCTACTAAATACTGCCAGAATTTCTTGAATGCCCACACAATATCCAGGGCTTCCTTCTCAGTTACAGTGTAGTTCACTTCTGGTCCCTTTAGTAAATGGCTAATGAAACAAAGAACTCTCTGCTGACCCTTTTCCTGTATCTGAAATAGCATAGCCCCCAATCCAAACCCACTGCTATCTGTTTGTACAAAGAATGATTTGTCTTAATCAGGATATGACAGCATAACTTTATTTAAAAATCCTGCATTCACACTCTGGAAACTATGCTCATGCTGTTCATTCCACACCCACGGTTTCCCTTTTCTTAATAACTGCAGTAATGGCTCCATGTCAAGTGAAAAATTTCTATAAAATCGATTATAGAAATTACATAGTCTGAGAAAAGATTTAATATGTTTTTTATTCTGGGGTGTGGGAAATTCCTGTATTCCTTGGATTTTTTCAGGATTAGGTAATATTCATTTTTCTGTAATTATATGACCTAAAAACTTGACCTCGTCAGTCATTATCTTACTCTTGTTTAAATTAATTCGAATCCCTTTCTCTCACACCCCCCAGCAACATTTCTAAATGCACAAAGTGCTCATCTATGATTTCCGATGCCACCATGATGTCATCCACATACATTATAACTAAATTCTTAATATCATCTGACTATACCTGATCCAGACATTGCAAAAGCCCCGCCCCACTATTTTTTAGCCTGAAGGGAATCCGGTTAAAATTATATGCATGTTCGTTATATTTAAATGCCATATATTTTCAATCCTCTGGATGAAGTTTGATTTTCCAGTAGCTGGCAGTTATGTCGAATGTCAAAAATATTTTCTTATTTTGAAATTTTAATAACAATTTGCTCATAGGTGGCAGAACATTAGTATCAGCTATTGTTATTTTATTTAACTGCCAGCCATCCAAACACAACTGAATTGATCCATCTTTTTTTTTACAGTTATGATGGAGTTATTGAAAGGAGATAAACATTTAGATATAATCCCTCATTTAAGTGTTTTGTCTATCTGTTCTTCTACTTTATGTCTATATTGATGAGGTATAGGATATGCATGGGCTTGATATGGTTGGTCTTTCATAAGCCTTATCCTCTGTTCATACCCCTGGATTACCTCAGGAACCTCGGAAAATATGCTTTCATATCTATTAAATAGTTTCTTCAGTTGCTCTCTTTGATTATCATTTATGCATCTTGACTCATCCACCTTTTCCTCTATTTCTATTTCCATTACTGCGCTTTGTGCATCGCTCTGTTTATTTACCTCATCTTTTTTGTGTTTTGTAAACAGAATTATTACATTGTTTATTTCTGCCCGACTTCGTTTATAATCCAATACACAGCATGTTTTGTACATAAAATCTGAGCCTAATATGACCTTGTGAATCAGACCCTCTAAAATTAACAGCATGTCCATATATTCTCTCTCTGCCATGTGTAATTTTCCCCATGCCTGTTTAGATGCCAACTTCACCTTCTTACCATTAGCCAACAAAACATATACTGTTTTTAATGGCAATATTTTAATTTCTGGGTCAATGTCACTTATTTTATTAAACATTTCCTGTGACATTACTGATACCTGACTCCCCAAATCAAACAATGCACTAGTTGCAATACCCCTACCTTTATCTCTATCTTGGACAGCTCTGAGTTGCCATTATGGGCAAGCTCTTTTCTCCACTTAATACCAGATTCACTACTTGCATACAATCAACTTCTGCATTTCCATCCTCATCCTGACCACCATCAGCCCCTATTGTTGTCCAATGCCATTAGTATTTCAGCCATCTGCTCTACCATTTGCTTGCCAATCATTATTTGTTCCACATTCCCAGGTAAACCACACCTAACTATACACATAATATGCTGCTCCGATAATTTGTATGCCATGATTGATCTCAATTTTGCTACTTGTCTATGAAAAATGTAATAAATAACTCCCCCGTCTGCCACCTGTCCTGCTCTATTGAAACTTAACCTTTTCCTGTAGCTCTTTTCCCCAATTGTTTGCCAACAATGAACACTTGTATTCACAGAACATTGCCGGTTTTACATGTAATGAATTCCACCAGAGCTGAGCTTATCCCAGTATGTGACTGCAAGCTAAGGCAGTCCTTGTCCCTCACTTAAACTATTCAAGATGCTATAATGTTCCAAGCTTTCTAAATGGTTACTTGGATTCTCCCCTCTGTTCCCTGAGAATGCTTTTATTTTTAGCAGCTGATTTACTACCTCCATTTTGTGTATATGCTCCCATGTTTTTATATTCTCATGTTCCCTTTCTAATGCATCTACTCTTTTTATTAATCCCTCCAGCTTTATATCTTTTTCCATTTTGAAACAATATATATATATATTTTCAAACTAGCGCTTACATAAAACTAAATTTACACACTACTGTTTATTTATTTTTCTTACTAAAACAGAAACATATGCTGACTCGACCCCTTTTGTCCTTTTCTCTACCTGTTCTTAATGCCTTAACTCTGCCCAAAAGACCCAACTGTCTCTGATTTAACGGAATGATTTATTTTAACGAATGTAAATAGCATAAATCTCTTTTCATTTAAAGAAACAAAAGTTTTCGATCAATTCTTTTTTTAAATTTAAACCAGTTTAAATACGTAATTTAGCTTTTGTATAAGAAAAATTTTCAAACAAGAAACAAAGTATTTAATTAGTATTGTTTCTTAGGTCCGGCCCCAAATGTTGGGAATAGCCATTTGTACTGGGTTCGAATATGAGATGTTCGAAACACTGGTCTCTTAGGCAGAGAAGAACATACCTGGAAGGTATGTATGTCCAAACAATAGCTATAAAATATATAATTAACATCACATTTCCAGGACATAACTTCTTCTCGACTGTTGAGTTCAACACCAAGTTCAAAGCACTTATTTTTGTGTAAATACAGGTGCTAGATATCTATTCAGAAGAATGGTACTGGTGGAGATAGTGTACTGCCACTGCTAGAGATGTCATTTCTGCAAAACTAGCAGAAATATCCACAGTAGGGGCCCAAATAGCAGCAATGCTTGCTCCAGCCACTAGGTGGAGCTGTTCACCATGTGTATGAACAGGAACAATCCACCAGCTAGCTGGCAGCAAAGCTGCCCACTTGGTGGCGCTGGTTGCCATGTGTAAGCCCATTTAGCTTATGTCGTCTGCTATCAAGCAACTACCAAGACTCTAGCCCACTATGCAGCACTGTTTCTCCACACGCTACTGCACGGAAAAACTGCACACTCTAACCACAATATTATTGCGAGGCAAACATCTATGCACATATTACTTAAGATGTAGATAGCATATAATATAAAGGTGTCAATAATGTACAAGCCACAAGTATCTAAATCTGCTTTGTTTATTAATATTGCTACATGCAATTTCATCATGGCATAAATCCTTGTATTTTACATTCATTGTTTTTAAAAATCGATTTTTTTTAAGTTATTTTCTCAAAAAAATGATTTTTTTTAAAAATTAAAACATGATCACGACGATTTTTTTTTTAAAATTAAAATATGATCACGACGATTTAAATCTGCTTCTACAGCTTAATATTGTTACATTCTAATTTCACCCAATAAATCGATTATATTATTAAATTAATTTATTTTTAAATCGATCATTTTTAAAAGATTATTTTCTCAAAAAATAATTTAAAAAAAATGTAATCTTTACAGCAGTGTTTAACGCTAACAATGGTCTTTTTATTTTATTAAGAAACAGGCTGGCTGACCTTAAGTAATTAAGGATGGCAATAAATTTGTAACCTGCTGAGTGTAGACAATTTCTTGCATTAAATCACATCTTAATGATTAATCAAAATAAATAATAGTTTTTTAGTTGATATTGTGAAATTGGTAAATATTCAAGTGTCTCTCTGTTGCATCATATATATTAAAGTTTGTGTATTTAGAAATTCATTTATAGATTCTTTAAACCACCTCACACACATTCTATTAAAAAATCTGTAGAGATTATAACCAGTAAATAAATTCAAGTATAATTATTATTAATTCCATTAAGTTTGCCACTGTTTGATCATCATTATCAACCATTATCAATCCATTGGAGCATGAAGATCTCTCCAAGTTCAATCCATCTTCTCCGATCTTTAGCTTATTTTCTCCACATCCCTCCTCCACACTTTATTATTTCATCCATCCATCCATCTCACATGTAGTCTCTTTTTGGGTCTTTTACAATCTCTTGGAATCCAGTTCAAAATTTCAATTGTCCATCTATTATCCTCTCTTTTAGCAATATGTCCAGCCCAACTCCACCTCAGTCTTTTAATTTTTTCAATGAGGTCAGTAACACCTGTTTGCATTGTTTATACTTTTGGTTTTACATAATTTGCACATTGACTGCAAGTTATAGATATCAAAAGAATTTTTTGTTTGAATTATCCCACTGCGTTTTTTTTTTTTTTGCTACACTTGCAAAAACATTCTGAAAAGAAATAGAAAACACATTTTTGAGTCAGTGAAGAGGATGTATTTTGGGGTTAATACTGGAGACCAAGATAATTTATGGAAATGTTCCATGCATGAACTTGTGTGGAACAATTGCAGCAAAAAGAAAGTAGAAAGAAATATTGCCTGAAAATTAGAATACCATTGGTTTGGAGGGAATCAAAAAACCATTATAATGATTTTTTTCTCTTTGACTTGTCAATATCATACACATCATTCAAAATCATAAAAATAAATGGACATATCATGAACTAACTTTAGGAAAATGACTTCTTCTACACTCAGATTAAAATCTCTATTATTTTGTTATTTACTAGAACTCAGAGGCCAATCTTGTCTGTCTGTCATCATACAAAATAATGCAAATAGGATCAGTAATAATGATTTTATAAAAATATCATGAAGACCTCAACATTTTGATTAAAATGAACAGAGCATCTTCATCAGTGGCCTGAATTTGTCAAAGAAATCTTACGAATTGCTGGATTCTAGATAGCTAAAAACCTGTTCATTTAATGAAATTTATAAAAAAATTTATTATTAACCTTAATTACACATGCAAGTTTTATTGTTGTTATTATTATTATTATTATTATTATTATTATTATTATTATTATTATTATTATTATTATTATTATTATTATTATTATTATTATTATTATTATTATTATTATTATTATTATTATTATTATTATTATTATTATTATTATTATTATTATTATTATTATTATTATTATTTATTCTATTGCATATTTCATTGTTTAATATTTAGTGTTTTATTAATATTTTAAATGCAACATTTTATTTCTCTTCTTCGTGTTATATTATATGTAGTAGGATTACGAGCCTGCACTTTAATTTCAAGAGAGAAGAAAATTTAATTTGCACTCAGCATAATTTATTTCATTATTTGTTATATGCATTTAAAAATTGTTAGTATAGACTTTTTTACAGAAATGTAAAAAGTTGCATATAGATTTTATCTGCTGTAGTAGAAATAGTGGATGCAAAAATTAATATATGTTAATCTTAGAATCATTATTTTAAAATTTTTATTAACATTAATATATGCTACCAAAGTTATTAATTGTTTGATTAATGAAATGTTCATTCTGTAGCATGTTTAAAACCTATTTCATTAAATTGTTTGTCAATGTTTAAAACTTTTGCATTTCTTTATTTTCAATTCTACACATTATCTGAGTTATAAAATATTATACAATATATGAATTAATAATATGATAATTAGTTAACCTCATAATAAAGCTAGCATTATTAGATCAAGTGGTTAAAATGAGGTATATTGATCATGTAGTGGTCACTGCCTTATAACCAATGTTATAGGTAGTACCATGAGATCTAATCATTAATAATGCAAGCTATCATCACATTACCCGAAGTTTGACTAGTGAAGAGATGCTTTAATGAGTTCGCTTTTCCAAGTTGGCAAGATTAGAAGATGAAGTATTTTTATTAGCTAATTGTGGAGTGCTAATTATCTTGTATTCACCCTATGCTATTTAGATGCTTCAGTATAGTAGTTTATGGAATTTCTTAAAAAGAAATCAATTTATATGCATCTCAAATTTTAATCCCAATATTTTTTAGTTACAGTATAATTCATTATCCATTTATTTTAGTTAATTAGTCTTTCTCTATATCTAATCACCCTTGAATTCTGTTACATGTTTAGTGTATATAATATCTAAGATTAAAGAATGAAAAAGATTGTACATATAGAAGTATACTCGGTGTAGAATGAAGAAGGGGTTAATGAAAATAAAAATGGAGAATGTTACTTAACATAAATCGAAAAAAAATACTATGAGATAAAGCAGATCAATGAGAAGAGAAATTCGGTAAGAAAGTTTTATGGAGACATTTATATGGAAAGGTGGGTCACATTTTAAGATTGGAGCAAGTGGGGCATATAGGAAAAATATATTAGTTATTAATAATACTATATAGAAGTAATATCTTGAGAAATGAAAATAGGTCAGGAATCAAACAAATGATTACCTGATCAACAGTATCTTTAGAAATAAATAATAAAAAATGGATCAAATAAATGATTACCAGATCAACAGCTAATAGAATGGAGCAAAAAAATAAACAGTAGATGAATAATATGATAGTGATCATCCAATATATGAGGAACAGCAGGTTAATACATAATGGCCTTCAGAATGAGAATTAAAGCATCAAACAATCATCAACCAATATGACATGACAGTATGGCTCAACTATTAAAAAACTTTACAAACAATGCATCAGAATAAATGTAAAAGTTGTACAAGAAGTTGTAAAAAGACTATGCAAAAAAATGCAGTGAGAAAATATAAAATTACACAAGAAATGCAACAAAATTTGAGCTGGTAGCTTGATAATATAAAAAAAATAGTAAAATGTGACAGCTAATGGAAAGAAGTATTATATCTAAAAATCTAAGTGCATTGTTGAAAACCCAACAGCTTTTCACTGATGAAGCAATAAGTTATCTGGACATTTGAATAGGAAAGCAATGGATAATGATTTATTAAGAACTATCATCTGGTATATATTGATTACTAAAGCTTACATTAAATTTATAACTGTAGTAAAATTACTAATACATTGTTAAAATTTAGGAATGAAGCTAATATTGGTTGCATTGATGTAAAGGATGATGATAAGTTCAGATTATGTTGGAAAAATAGAAAGAGATGATGAAGGACATTGTTTGATGGACTAGAAATTATCTTAGGCTACAATCAAACAAGAAATCATCATATCCTTCTATTTGAGTAGTAAAAGAAAGAGAATTATAACCAAAAAAGGACTCAAGAAAATTTAATCTGGCACAAGAAAATAAAATACCACCATCACTAAAAAATATCTGAACATGTAATGATTGACTCTTAAATAAATGATAAGGAAGGATTACACTCTCGATCTTAGACATGTTTAAAGAATAAATGATTTTGGAAAATAATATGAAATATATACTTTTTTAGAAAATAAATAAAATAAGACATTCAATAAGAAAGTCATCATGAAAATAAATAAAGTTTACTAAAATAAACTCGGTCAAATTACTAATAACTTGCTAGAGAACACGAATGTCCAAAAAGGTAACATACCTACTTAATTATTTTTAATTTTTATATCTTAACAAATAAGAAACATATTTTAAGTATACAGAAATACATAAAGAATACATTGGTGAGAGTCGAATAGTAATGACACTGGAAAAAAAAATCCTTGATATTGAAGCAATATATTTGCACACATATATACATTTCATGTTCACATGTTAAAAATTATGGGCAAAATTTAAGTTTAAAAGTTTTTATAAATAAAAAGTATACATATATAATTTATAATTTATCTGATAAAAAACATCTTACTCAAGAAATAGAACTTACAAAAAATATTCTATTTTCTAATAATTATAATAAAAATATCATATGTAGGGCTTTACATAACATTAATACTAAAAAGACAAAAGAGGATAGAATTGACAATTCCTCTTTTAATAGAGTAATTTTACCTTACATTAAAGGGATTACTGATAAAATCAGTAGAAGACTATCTTGTTTTAATATAAAGACTACTTTTTCTACTGGCAAAAAAATTGGTGATTTTTTATATAAACCTAAAGACAGAATATTTTTGGAACACCAAGGAGTTTATGAAATTCCATGTATGCAGTGCTCCAGAATCTATGTGGGTCAATCTAATAGATGAAGAAATGTCAGAATTAAGGAACATAGAAATGATTTTAATCAAAAAATTAGCACATCAGTTTTTACTTCCCATTTTTTAAAAATTGGTCACAAACCTGATTTTGACAATACAATCATACTTGCTAATTTGGAAAAATATGATTTAAGAACCATGAGAGAGTCAATTGAAATATTAAAGAGACCTATTGGTTTGATTAGGGCTGAAGAAGCACAATATGTTCCAGCTATGTGGAAACCTCTCATTTGATCTAATATTAACTTAAAATTAATAGGTGAAACATTTTGATAAGCCTCATATTGTGAATGCTGAACTACTTCAAGTTGAATCTCATTTCTCATCTCACATTAAGTCATATTATTGTTTGAGATCTAACAATTTTTCTTGCAAAAGTTAACCTTGATAATGGCGGTTGCTAGTCCATCGAATTATCAGATTGCAATGCAAAATAATGCATGGTTTATTCCCAAAAATATTAATTTATATATATATATATTATACATGCACAGACAATGTATGTAGCATAATTAATTATAGTTATTTTGTGTTAAATGCAAAATATTTTCTAAAATTTAAAAAGAGAGTTGACTCTAAATATAACTTAAAAGTAGTTTAAAAGAAAAGTGTATTTTTCTTTTAACAATAAAAAAAGGTGGAAATGACACTCTAGGAAAAATAATTAAAATGCTTGTAAATGGATTACTAGATTGAGTTTAAGGAGATAAAATAATTTAATTAAAAAGGCTGTTACTCCCACTCAAAAATACAACCACGTAAATAGGGTATTGGACAAATAAACTCAGACCTCAGCAAACGTAACAGAGTTATCTATATCATATCCAATAAACTAAAGGATCCAAATGACAAAAGATCTGAATTTACTGATAAGATAGCTTCAAACAATATAAATAGTACTGAAAATGACATTAGTTTTATTCTGCATTTCACTGAGTTCCAAAAGAGAAGCTGCCTGCATACTAAGAACCATCTGAATGTATGTTCCCTACATATCCACTGGAGATGAGGAAAAGTCTGAAGTCCAGTGCTACAAGAAGAACCAGCTTCCAAAACAAGATCTACCTAATATCTACACATCCAAAACAAATATGAAATAGTAACTTAAGACTTTATCCACCATAACTATAGCTTTAAGAATCAACTTCATCAATACCTAAATACTGAATGTGAACTGTTAAACTGGATGAATAAGTATAACTTTTAAACTAATACTTAGTTAATTATTATCTTCAATCTAATGAACTATATTAATAAATAGTTATTTACTTAATGTGTTTATAAGCAGGTATGACAAGAGATTGTAGTTTGTTCTATTTAAATGCCACACCACAATTTATTCAGAACCAATTGTAATAAATTAATTTATAAAAGGCAACTAGCTTGTAATCACAGTCTCTTGCCATGCTATTAAATCTTGTATATTAGTTAAATCATTATTTCCACTTTATTTAGTTAATAATAGAATGTTAAATCACTAAAATGTTAAAGTTATGAATGGGAGGCAAGTCTGCTGCATAGGAAAGCTAGACTGGATTTTGTTAAATAGATGTGTTTTAGCTAACTAGTCTTCATATTTGAATTATTATTATTGATAAGAATGTATGGCTGGTATCCATCAATTTGGATTATGAGTTACATTTGATTCTCATTCTTATGTAATGCATTAGTATTAGATGATTGTAATATTTGCGACTGCTGATCTCTTATAATCATTATCTTATTTAAACAGTGATTTACAGTAGATGATAAAGTCATATCATATACATCCATTTTTCTTTCCTACATGTTGTGTAGTGATACATATGTGACTGATGGACACTATGCTATATACGCTGTAGAAGTTTAATTCCTACTGTAGGCATATAGTCTTTTCATGTATGCATTCTTATATAACCATTATAGTACAGATTCAAATTTCTGTATTTTATAATTGTTTTATGACCTATTGCATACTAATATCATAATCTGCAATTGATTACAACAGTCAAGTAGTAAGGTTAACCTTAATTTATAAGCTTATATCAGTTAGCATTAGAACAGCAGTGATGATAGATAAGAACAGTTAGGAAACTGTGCAGTAGATGAAAATCCAGTCAAAAAATTAACATTAACAGTATTAAATAGGAATTATTTTAAAATATTGAATTGTTACACCACTATATATTATATCTGTGCATAATTAGAATTAAATGCATTTAATAAAATTTGGCAAGATTTATTTACCTTAATGTATAAATTAATTAACTAAAGTCATGCTAGTTGTATGTTTTGTGTTGTATATACATGAATAAATAGTGTTGTCTCATTATTTTTAGAAGTTTTTAATCTTTATTTGCAATCAATAACTTAGGTAAATCGTTAAGAGTCTTTTATTTTCTCCCCAACCTTAGCAGATTGTAAAAAAAAAAAAAGTTAGTATTCTGTGATATCAGAATGTGGAATGCACATATGGATTGCTCTTGGGTGATTTGCATGTGGATTGTGAATCAATTGAACTACTTTTAACTTTCTAGAGGACACGAAGGACCAAAAGGGTAACATACCTAATTAAATATTTTTAATTATTATATCTCAACAAATAGAAAATGTATTTTAAGCATACAGAAGAGCACAAAGAATACCTTGGTGAGAACTGAATAGAAATAACATTAGAAAGAGTAATCCTTGATATCAATGTTTTAAATAAAATATTTTTTTGAAAGAACATATTATGTAGAATTGTCATAAGAAATCCATATCACACTTATTAAAATATCAGAATTTGGTATAATGATAAATCTTGATGCATGTGATTGATGGTCAAGCATTAGAAAATGTCTTCATCTTGAATCTCCATGAAATTATAAGAAGGCATGATGGGAATGCATTTCTGATTGAGGATGGAAAAAAATATTTAAGGACCATATAATTTCTGTGGTTTTAAAGCAATTTATATTTAAAAAATAAAGAACAAGTAGATTAGAGAAAGTTTGTATTGTAAAATTGTTTTAAAACATTAACAGATTTTAAACATTGTTCGGAAATGAATAAAATTAATATGAAGATAACTGGTACACTATAAAGAACTGCAAGAAAGATAGCTGGTATAAAAAAGCAACAATTGATCAATAAATTTTCTACTGAGATAAAATACTGTATTAAAAAATAAAAAATATGAAAATTTTTAAAAATAATCCATTAAAGAAATTGAGTATTTACAGTTTTGTAAAATGGCATAAAAAAGAATTAATTACATTGTAAGATAATTTTGAATTGCCAAGAAAATCTATGAAAGAAAATAAAAATCTTAAAACTGAAAAACATCTTGTTATTTGAAAAAAAGATGTTTCCACAATAAAAACAAAAAAATTGAACTATTACTAAAAAGGAAGATGACAGACATGATGGAATGTGAAAAAGACATTTATAAAGAATTATGTAGTAATAAAAACAAGAAAACAAAGTATCTATTACAGTTACTAAATCTTCTGAATTGCCCATGATATCTATGAAGAAACGAAAGGCTCCTTAAAATGATGGAATAATAAGTGATATCTTAGAATGAGATGAAAAAATAAAAAAAATATCAGCAAAATTATATATTAAATGTCTAAATGATAACGGATGTATCAAATGATTGGGAAAATTTGGTAATAATGATGATATTTTGAAAAAGTAATAAAGAAATATTAGCACAGAAGGAAATATTATAAAATACAGATTTTCAATCTTTTACCAGTTTTATACAAAATCTTTATCAAAGTAATTACAACTCATTTATAGCAAACTTTGATTTAACAAAATTTTTACCATGATAATTACAACTCATCTACAGAGAATATTGTATTTCCACCAACCAAGCAAACAAGCTGGATTTAAAAATGGTTTTAGCACAGTAGATCATATCCAGGTATTGAGAGAAGTTGTAGGGTAGAAAAAGACATTTGATTCTATAAACATTTCTTCAGTGATTAAAGGATTGGATCATCAGGGTATAGATCCAGGATATTGTCATATTTTAAAGAATATTTCAGCAACAATTAGATTACATAATGATACTAGTAAAGTCAACATTGAGAAGGGTGTAAGACAGGGTGACTCCATATTTCCAAAACTTTTTACAGCAGTGTTGCAAGAAGTATTTTATGTATTAAAATAGGAAACTAAAGGAGCAAAAGTAAATGGAGATTATTTAAGTCATTTAGATTTTGCAGATGATGTAGTTGTTTTTGCAAATAATGCTTTAGAACTTCAGGAAATGTTGCAGGAGTTCGCAGATGAAAGTAGGACTAAAGATAAATGTAAAAAAAAAAAACTACAGTAATGTTTAGTGGCTTTTCTTAAAATATGAAATATTATGATGGGTCAGATGAAGTTAACAGCTAGAACTATCTTAATCAGATTATTAATACAGATGGAAACATAATGAATGAAATTAATCATAAAATTAAACTTGGTTGGAGTGCTTTTGGTAAAAATAACTTGGTGTTGAAAGGAAATATGCCTATGAGTTTGAAAAAAAAGGTTTTTAATAAATGTGTTTGGCCAGTTCTTACTTATGGATCTGAGACTTGGACACTTAATAGAAGAGCAATGCAGAGACTTCAGACCACTCAAAGAAGTATGGAGAGGTGCATGTTGGGAGTAACAAGAAGAGATCAAAAACGTAAAGTATGGGTAAGAGAACAAAAAATAAATGGATAATGAATTATACTGTAACTAAAGGATATTGGGATTAAAATTTGAGATGCATATTGAAACAGTAAGATTCGTATTCGAATCTTAAGTTTCACCATTTTCTGTCGTCTCTCACTGACCGGTCTATCCCACCCAAATTTAAACTTTTTGGTATCGAATTGTGTGTGTAGCAATATTAAAAATGTATAAATATATGTAGAATTCAGCATAAACACGCACACATTTCGATCTCAAATTAAAGGTAATAAATAGGGATAAAATAATATAATTTAGATTTCTTTTAGTTATATAATTTTGTATAATTTTAATCATTTATTTTGGGATTATAAAGTTCGTATTTATTGCTTTGTTTAAATTTCATTTAATAATAATTCTAAAAAAATCTGATGTAATATTTAATTAAAAGTTAAAATAATCTTATGTTCCCTTTTTGTCTTTGAAATTTAAAAGCATCAGTCAGTGATAGATAATAGATTAATTAAAGAAAAATTCCCCAAAATGTAATTAGTAAATGTAAAATGTAAACAATAGAACGGCAGCTTTCTTTAATTAAAACCAACAAAATGCATTGATTATCCTCAGGGCAGATTAAGTAAAACCTAAAAATACCTTAACAAAAATGTGAAAGATCAAGATAAAAAAAGAGGCCATCTTAGACTTGCTGGAGACATTCACTTAAACTTTAGCTCTGCTCTCGATCACTGAGAGTCTCCAAAATATAAAAATAAATTGTTCCTGCCAAGGTATGACCGAGTAAAAGCACCTAGATTATTCTCCATCAGGAGATGGCCTATCGGATGCCAAACTTTCCATTGACCGTCATAAATTCACCATGAAGATCTGCTGCCTGAAATAAATGAGAAAGCTGCTGCTGCTGTTAAAGTAAATTGAAACGTCTAAATACAAGAAAGAATTGCCACTCATGAACTATTTGCTACTAAACCAATGGACTTGGAAAACTTCTTATAAAACAGGTACCTGTCTGTGTTCAAACTCTAGAGTACTCTAATAACATGCTATAGCTCTTCTTCATATTACTTATCTAAATTATAAAATGTAAAAACTATCATTTGTACAACTAAAATTGAATAATTAATGTGATGTGTAAATGTCTCTAATAATCTAGCTTGCCTCACTCTATCTTTCTTGGGTGCGTATTTCTATAATCTACATTTTTATCTATAGTTATTATTTAATTATTGCATGCTTATAATTGTCTCAATTTTTCAAAGTTTAAATCTATGATCGCTTAAAACAATGAATGCGTGTCAAATTTTCATTAATATTTACTTTCCTAAATAACTTAACTTTCATATAAATCGACACGCATTCAATGCATCCTTTATTGTAATGCAGGGTCTACTACTTTGCAAATGGCTGGCATATTAGTTGTAATCATTCCCAGTTTAGATATGTTTTGTATTTATTAAATTTTAATGAATAATTCCATCAAATTACATTTCTTTGAGAGTTGCCAATGTTCTTTAGTAAATATTGATAATGTAGGGCCAAGTTAGAAATCTATTTAAATCTTATCATAATAGTTTATACATTATACATGGGGTACATTTTAGAGACACGATGACCTATTCTGCCGTGAAATTTCCGGATTCTTCAGGGTTGAAATTAACCCCAGTTGTCCTACACAAGCGGACATAATGGGTGCTCCCGTAGGACTTGACGACATCATGCAGCCAGCCGGCAAACTGCGACATGGACCGCTTGTCCCTGGTTATGCTTATGTGACACCTTACTTCATCGGGCCAATGGCAGAGACCAGCCTGACATTCTTATAAACTCATTCACGGCATTGCAGTTTCGATATACTGCCATTCCATATCACCTTTCTAAAGCGTACCACATGTTCCTTTACTTAATTTTATTATTCTATATATCTCTCCGCCTCTGCATTATCTTCGTAATTCACTCTCAAATAAATGTTTGCTCTTAGTCATAAAATAAATATTTTAATTAAATAAATATATGTCCGCCGCTACTCTTAAATCTTACTTTAGACTCTTGCATTGTAAAGGTATAAATTCCCCAAGGCATGCATTAAAAATACTTACTCGAGAATTTTAGGTAGCTAGATTACGCCTTCAAATAAATGAATTCCTTTTGTAAACATTTCAGTATCGGAAATACTGCTACTGAAGTCCTCAATATAAAATAATGTCTAAATAAATAAATGTATTCTTTAAAAAATAATCATGTTGCAAATCCCACTACTGAAGCTTTGAATCCATAAAATATTATTAGTAAATGATTGTTTTATTAAAATGTATTAATAAATAATTTTAAACTATACATCTGCAGTTACGTTTCATTTATTCGATACCCATTCTATATAATATTTCCTCGATTATGTAAATATGAATGTTTAATTAATATTAGTTTGATTATTGGCTAACTCGAGAATAAAATCATGAATCTCTTGCATATCCCTGACCACCGTGCCTAAGGAAATATTTACTTATGTTGCATCAGATGCGTTGTTTTGTGGATTGTATTGTGGAACCAATAAACTATGTTCGAACTCAGTAACACGGGTGGCTTCACTACCTCGATGGTGCTGCTGTTCTGTGTGGTGGTCGAGTTCTGCACTATGTTTACGAGTCACACGTTTTCTGACTGTTACAATATAAATTAATTTCTTTTTAAGAAATTTCATAAAGTATTATACTGAAGCATCTAAATAGCATAGGGTGAATACAAGATGATTAGCACTCCACAATTAGCTAATAAAAATACTTCATCTTCTAATCTTACCAACTTGGAAAAGCGAACTCATTAAAGCATCTCTTTACTAGTCAAACTTCGGGTAATGTGATGATAGCTTGCATTATTAATGATTAGATCTCATGGTACTACCTATAACATTGGTTATAAGGCAGTGACCACTACATGATCAATATACCTCATTTTAACCACTTGATCTCATAATGCTAGCTTTAATATGAGGTTAACTAATTATCATATTATTAATTCATATATTGTATAATATTTTATAACTCAGATAATGTGTAGAATTGAAAATAAAGAAATGCAAAAGTTTTAAACATTGACAAACAATTTAATGAAATAGGTTTTAAACATGCTACAGAATGAACATTTCATTAATCAAACAATTAATAACTTTGGTAGCATATATTAATGTTAATAAAAATTTTGAAATAATGATTCTAAGATTAACATATATTAATTTTTGCATCCACTATTTCTACTACAGCAGATAAAATCTATATGCAACTTTTTACATTTCTGTAAAAAAGTCTATACTAACAATTTTTAAATGCATATAACAAATAATGAAATAAATTATGCTGAGTGCAAATTAAATTTTCTTCTCTCTTGAAATTAAAATGCAGGCTCATAATCCTACTACATATAAATGCATATAACATGATGAAGAGAAATAAAATGTTGCATTTAAAATATTAATAAAACACTAAGTATTAAACAATGAAATATGCAATGGAATAAATAATAATAATAACAACAACAATAAAACTTTCATGTATAATTAAGGTTAATAATAATTTTTTTATATAAATTCCATTAAATGAACAGGTTTTTAGCTATCTGAAATCCAGCAATTTGTAAGATTTCTTTGACAAATTCAGGCCACTGATGAAGATGCTCTGTTCATTTTAATCAAAATGTTGAGGTCTTCATAATATTTTTATAAAATGATTATTACTGATCCTATTTGTGTTATTTTGTATAATGACAGATAGACAAGATTGTACTCTGAGTTCTAGTAAATAACAAAATAATAGAGATTTTAATCTGAGTGTAGAAAAAGTCATTTTCCTAAAGTTAGTTCATGATGTGTCCATTTATTTTTATGATTTTGAATGATGTGTATGATATTGACAAGTCAAAGAAAAAAAATCATTATAATGGTTTTTTGATTCCCTCCAAACCAATGGTATTCTAATTTTCAGGCAATATTTCTTTCTATTTTCTCTTTGCTGCAATTGTTCCACACAAGTTCATGCATGGAACATTTCCATAAATTATCTTGGTCTCCAGTATTAACATGAAAATACATCCTCTTCACTGACTCAAAAATGTGTTTTCTATTTCTTTTCAGAATGTTTTTGCAAGTGTAATAAAAAAAAAGCAGTTGGATAATTCAAACAAAAGATTCTTTTGATATCCATAACTTGCAGTCAATGTGCAAATTACGTAAAACCAAAAGTATAAACAATGCAACAGGTGTTACTGACCTCATTGAAAAAATTAAAAGACTGAAGTGGAGTTGGGCTGGACATATTGCTGGAAGAGAGGATAATATATGGACAATTGAAATTTTGAACTGGATTCCAAGAGATTGTAAAAGACCCAGAAAGAGACTACATGTAAGATGGATGGATGGATGAAATAATAAAGTGTGGGGGAGGGATGTGGAGAAGAGAAGCTAAAGATCGGAGAAGATGGATTGAACTTGGAGAGATCTTCATGCTCCAATGGATTGATAATGGTTGACGATGATGATCAAACAGTGGCAAACTTAAAGGAATTAATAATAATTATAATTGAATTTATTTACTTGTTATAATCTCTACAGATTTTTTAATAGAATGTTTGCGAGGTGGTTTACAGAATCTATAAATGAATTTCTAAATACACAAACTTTAATATATATGACGCAACAGAGAGGCACTTGAATATTTACCAATTTCACAATATCAACTAAAAAACTATTATTTATTTTGATTAATCATTAAGATGTGATTTAATGCAAGAAATTGTCTACTCTCAGCAGGTTACAAATTTATTGCCATCATTAATTACTTAAGGTCAGTCAGCCTGTTCCTTAATAAAATAAAAAAAAACCATTGTTAGCGTTAAACACGGCTGTAAAGATTACATTTTTTTAAAATTATTTTTCGAGAAAATAATCTTTTAAAAACGATCGATTTTAAAAAATAAATTAATTTAATAATATAATCGATTTATTGGGTGAAATTAGAATGTAACAATATTAAGCTGTAGAAGCATATTTAAATCGTCATGATCATGTTTTAATTTAGAAAAAAAAATCGTCGTGATCATGTTTTAATTTTTTTAAAAAAATCATTTTTTGAAAAAATAACTTAAAAAAAAAATCGATTTTTAAAAACAATGAATGTAAAATACATGGATTTATGCCATGATGAAATTGCATATAACAATATTAATAAACAAAGCTGATTTAGATACTTATCGTTTGTACATTATTGACACCTTTACATTATATGCTATCTACATCTTAAGTAATATGTGAATAGAGTTTGCCTCGCAATAATACTGAGGTTAGAGTGTGCAGTTTTTCCATGCAGTAGCGTGATAGTGGGCTACAGTCTTGGTAGTTGCTTGGTAGCAGATGACATAAGTGAAATGGGCTTATGCATGGCAACCAGCGCCACCAAGTGGGCAGCTTTGCTGCCAGCTAGCTGTGGGAATGTTCCTGTGCATACACATGGTGAACAGCACTACCTAGCGGCTGGAGCAAGCATTGCTGCTATTTGGGCCCCTACTGTGGACATTTCTGCTAGTTTTTCAGAAATGACATCTCTAGCATTGGCAGTACACTATCTCCACCAGTACCAGAAGAATAAACAATGCACTTTGAACAATGGCCACTAACTCAATGCCTAAGTTATACCCATAGACTAGCTCAGCTATGTAATCACTAACAGATTATACATAATTAGTTGTGAAAAGAATTAATAAAGAATTGATGGAAAGAATTGATGAAAAGATTGGTAAAAGAATTTGTAAAAGGAATTGACAAAAGAATGGTAAAAAGAATTGTAAGAGAGATTGGTAAAAAGAATTGACCGACAAATAAAGTTTAAGTTTTAAGGACCATTTTTTTAAATTAACATTTACTAATTTTAAACATTTTATAAATCTAATATAACACATGCACATTTTAAATTAACACACTATAATATATCTTATGAGAAAGCATAAATAATATTTGATGTTTATAAAATCATATAGCATTCACAAACACGCACATCAATAGTTCATTTTATGCATGCTTAAGACTTCAAATTACTTGTCTCTGGAGGCTTTATGAATTAATGCGATGGCTACTATATAAATAAGAATATGAAATATTATTACCTAGGATTTTGAATGTGGACATAGAACTTCGTTTTCTTTGGTTACTGCTTTAGGTGAGAATATTTCCAGCTGGCTGGGATGTTTCTTTTAGGAGTTTCATTATTATTCACTTTTATTATTATTGGAGACAATTAGATATTGACAGAGATTCTTCAAGCTGTTACGCAGACATTATTTCATGGGCAGATCTTGCTGATCTTATCGAACTATGAGCTGAAGTAAGATCATATGTTCCCAAAAGCTGCTCAGCCCTGCATTTCTGTTTCTGGATACATAATAAATTGCACTGTTATCTCTAGACTAGACTAGCCTGTCTGATAAAAAAATGGGCTATTTATATATGCGAAGTGTTTTTGTTTTGATATCCTTTGGCAATATGTGTTGTCAAAATTCCTTTAGTAACTAATCCTTTTTAATCTTGTTGTGGGGTATTTTAATTAGCAGCCATCACAAACGTGTTGTTTTTTGTTTTGAATTAGTAGCCATGCAAATGTGTTTTTTTAATTCTTTAACCTTCATTTATTTATAATATTTAATACACATATATATTATTTACATTCGCATGTATATTTTTATTAACAAACTTATATTAATCATTTACTCACATATATATTTTATTCTAATAAACTTAATGAAAAGAGATTTATATTTTAACTTTTAACTTAATAATAAATAAAACTCTTTAACTTCTCCTATTAAACTTTTAGTCTTTTCTACAGGAAAACTCCCCTTCTCCCTTTTTAATTAATTAATTGTAACTTTTATTTCAAAACAACTCTTTAACTTTTACGTTTAGGTTTTTTTTTCTTTTACAAAAGATTTTTATTTTAATAATTTTTTAGATAAAATTATTATGTACCAATTCAATGTTGGTACAATATATATATATATATTGTACAATTTATTTATATATGGTACAAATATATTGGCATTTGTTAAAAGCTAAAAAAAGTAAATTTAAAGATGTTTTAAATTAACGCATTTAAATTTTTTTTTGTTTGTGTAATTTTTTTAAAAAAAATGTACAATGTAAGTTAAATTTTTCGTGCATATTTTTTATGTAATTAAAAATAAAGGTTAAAATTGGAAAGAATAAGACACAGAGATTACTAATCCAGATAAACTAAAGGAAAGAGAATTCCACACACAGATTACAAACAATAAACCTTTTTGGAAGCTAATTAAAGATGGCAGAAAGACTTTATAAAAAGGAGAAATTTGTAACAGAAAAATATAAAATAAATATATGATTATAAACCGAAGTGTCATAAAGACAAAAGTATGTGCATAGGTCTGTAAACTGGATCAGAAGTATAAAAGGAAGAAACCAGTTGGATCAGGGTCTTGTCTGTTTTTCTTTTGGCTGGTCCTGGATCATGAAAGATCAAGAACCACTACATTGAAATAATTCATCATGCTGGAGTGGACCAAAGCTTTTGACATCATTCATCATGAAGATATTGGCCCCAGATAAGCTTTTATGACTAGCATTTAGGATGGACCAAGAACAAGTTAAAACCAATGGCCACAAGCTCATTCTACCTCATGAAGAAAAACCATGAATGATAATCAACCATCTATGGAAATTTGCTAAACTTATCCATAAGCTAAAATTAACTATTCCAACTGTAACTAAATTAAGCATTTGTAAACCATTCTCCAATAAGCTTATAATATAATCCTGATAGAGACATTAAATTTTATTATTCAAACTTTTGTTTATGGCCTAAGAAATCTAAATGTAATGTGAACTGTTTTAATTAATTGATTCATGTCTGGATTAGCATTAGTGTAGTCTTACAAACTTATTAGTAATTTGTGTTTTTAATATTTTAATTTGTTAGAATAAAATATTTATTTCTAATGTCAACTATTCATTGTGCATTATTAATGATAGTTGTTAAATTTATTAATGTTAGTTTATTAGGATTTGAGTGTATAATTTACCTTTGCCAATATTTATTGATTAAGCCCCGGGAATATCCTCTAAAAAAATAAAGTTACAGGAAATAATAACCCTGACCTTTTTGTTACTTGCATCAAAATTATGGGATACGAAGAAGTTAGGCGTCTATTGACTATGGCACCCTCTTATAAATTAAAACTAACTTCGTCAGTAATTCCTGTCATAGTAATTAGTAGGCCAGTTAACCAGGAAATATAGCTATGTTTTGGAAATAGGAACAAGATATTTTTCTACACCATAGCTTGATTAACATTCACTTATTAGTATGTAAAAAAGGCTTACCAGAAACTATCAAAACGTGAAAAATGTTACAATTTACAGTGTAATAACTGAAACACAGGCTTAATATATACCTGTGTCTATATATGTAATATAGGGTATATGAGCACAGACTTTCAGATGATCCATCACTCCCACTCTATCTAATAACACTGATACAGTGATGATATTCAACTGGTTCGCACCTGTTCGCGCGTGAACCGGTTCTTAAAATTAAAAAAAATTAGCGAACCGGTAGTTAAATTATCCGAAAATAATTTTTATTATTATTATTATCTTAAAAAAGAGTTGAATTAACAAATTACTTAATTATTTCCAACAATAATCTAGAACATTATTTGTATTTTTTTTGTTATATCTAATGTAACAATGATTCTTTTTGAACAGATTGGGTTCAAAATGCTTTCCCCAGAATAATTCGACTATACGATATTGCACTTGGAACGTGTGATATGCGCGATGAAATTTGAGTGATTAAGAATTATTCTGCAAGAAATAATTCACAACAGTTTTGTTTTAAGTAATTAAATCCATTATTTATCGTATTTCTAATTAGTTTCTTTAAAAGTATACAAATAAAAAGTTATTTTATTAGTGATAAAGGAACCCATATTTAATTTTTACACAAAGTAAGTAAGAAATTAATTAACTATTGGTTTACTTACATTTAACAGAGACGTTATTAAAATTAAAAATTAGAAATAAATTCTGCATAAATGTATTTATGTATTACCATAATTTTTTTAATGAAATTTACTCTTGCTGAAATTATTTTACTTTAAAGATAAAATAACTTCATTCAAAAGGACCTATCATTGCGAAAACAAACAATAACATAAAACCATTGTTCAAATGATTTTGTTATGCCGACGTTGTTTTAAATATTTATTAACTTTTATTTTTTATTTAAATACTTTATTTCTTCACTTACATATTTATCATGCAAGATTTGTTTTTATTTGATTAGTAAATTTAACGGATGATCAGCTGTAGTAAGTTTATAGTACATTATTTTCATTTAGTTTGCTATATCTGGTATAACAGTGTCTTTTTTTAACAATGAATTGAACATATTTTTTCTAGAATAACTTGGCAAGAAGATGGCTCATCAAATGGCATGACTCGTTTTCAAATATTTTTTTTTTCTTTTTTTTTTTTTTTAATTTTAATATTTTATTTCAGTTTTATGATTTGTTACAACTCATTTGTATTAAAAATCAATTAATTAGATATTTTTTTCTAAGGTGAATGTAATATGAGAATATAATAAAAATAAACCCTTCACAAGAAATGAAACGAAAATGCCAAACAATATCGTATTTCTTCATAAAAAAATCCAAAAACTGATACAGAATCGAAAACGATAGTAAAGGATGATATTTTGAATCAAGTTTTGTTTTCTGTTTCTTCTGATGCAACAGAAAATAATGTTGACAACACAAATAAGCTGTCCACTTCCAAAAGTACAAAAGTTGCATATAAAATAAATGTAGATAGTGACCTTCCTGGCTGCTGGAATATGAAATAAGCCAATGAATTCAAAGAAAAATATTGTGGTTTACTTATTATTGGAAAAAAACTTGAGTGTGATAGCTATATCAAAATCGAGTCAATAAAAGTGAAAGCAGCTCATGTGTCAAAAGAATGGAGAAGTAATATTGTTCCAAGTGGAAAAATAAAATGGTTCAACAAGCCTCTCTTCAAAAAAAAAATAAAGGAACACTTTTCATCAAAAGCACACCAGATATGTGTGATGCAATTGAAAGAAAGTGCAAAAAATGCAATTTTCAAATTCATAGACAAAGTTCATGAGCTCCATCTGTAAAATTTTCAGTACAGTTTACACTTTAGAAAAACGAAACTGACAGTTTTCTGATATTGAACATTTGATAGAATTATAAAAAAAGAATGGATTAGATATGGGAGTGGGACTTCATTCTCAATTCCTGGCTGTCAAAATTGTCGAGCACATTGAAAAATACATTAAAAAGAAAGTGTTTAGAAAAATAATAGATCAGAATTTAAAAATATGTTTATAATTAATGAGGTATCAACAATATCATGCAAACCAGTCCTTATCATTTTTATTAAGGTTAAAGATGCAGATTTCTCACCAACAATTTTTGTAGATTTAGTGGAATTACAAAACAAAGATGCTGAAACCATTTACACTGCTCTACTACAAAGTCTGCAATCAGTAGGATTTGATAATCCATATTTGAAGAATAATTTGATTGAATTTTGTTCAAATGGAGTAATTGTGATCCTGGGAAGGTGGTCAGAAGTGAATGTTAAAATAAAAAACCACTATCCTGAGATTATTATTTGGCATTGTTTGAGTCATCACCTTCAGCTTGTGCTGGAGGATTTTATCAAAGACATAAAGCAAATGAATCACTTTACAGCAATTATTAATGAAATATGTAAAATCTTTCATCAGTCTAATAAAAACCAAATGGCATTGAATAAAATTTCAACCAATTTGGGAATTGGAAATTCTAAAAATTGTAGAGTTTTTGACCCAAGATGGGCAGCATGCCTTCATAGAACAGCAGTTGCAACATGGTGAGCCTATGCAGCACTATATGATTTTTTTTCTACTAATAAAAAATTTTCTGGAATGACTAAACATCTTGCCAACAAATATTTTATGAGATCTAGCTTTAAGAATCAATATTCTAGAAGAAATTGCTTTGTTGGTAGATGCTATTCAAGGAAGAAGTGTAAATACATTGCATACTGAACAATTGATTAAGAAAACAATTAAAGCATTTGAATATCTCAGAGAGAAGAGTGGTAGTTATGAAAAATAATAAATGAAACTATCTCTTCTAAGGGATTCCTGCATATTAATTTTGGTGAAACAATAAATGAGTGAGTCTTCCCCATCAATAATTACTGAATGTAGTGATAAGAATTATGGAATTAAGATTAATGGATTGTAATAGCATAAATAATAATATTCAAGATAGAAATCATAAAATCCATCAATTATTTAAAATTGTGAACCCAGATGCTTAGAATCTGGAAGAAGCTGTAGTTCTCTGGAAAGAATTTGAAAAAAAATATCAGATTTTTACAAAGCATTTCACCATGAGATTTCAGTTAATGATTTCCGTGATTACGTTGAAAATGTTTTGAGAAATCACCAGAAACATGTTGTACATGAAACTATCCAAAGAGCTAAAAATATAATTAAAACCAAGGCTGAATGAAGGTTTACTGTGGTGAACACCATTTATTCAGATAAAAGAAATCACCTTGAAGTGAAAAATAGGGCAAATTCTTCTAGTAATAAATTGGATAGGTCTTCCATTAGATCACTGGGATTGCAGTGACTGAGTTTTAGTTTGGCTAATAAATCACAATACAGCTGATGATGCTATGATCAAAAAGCATCATCAACCTGAAGAGACATCTGATGTGACAAAAATGTCAATATGGAAATATCTTGCCAAATAAATACGTTTTTTTTCCAATTATAAAAAGAGTTTAATTCTTTTTTAATTCCATAAGTGAGATTGCAAAGTACATCATGGGGGGGGGGGTGTCATGCAAAATTTCTGAGAAGTCACCCAAAATTTTTAGGTATGAAACCAAGAAGTGATTTGCTTCCATGCTTAGAAAAAAGAAAAATTAACAGAATAGGTTTTTAAATACAACCTACTTTTAGAGAACTGGTTTTTGGAAATTTGGGATATCATCACTGACAATATATATATAATTCATGCTTTCAAACTGATAGAAAGATGTTTCATAAATGCTGATTGTAGAGTTAGTATTTAGATCTAGTTTCTAGTCTTCCTACCCTTTACTGAGATGAGCCAACTAGCTCAAAACCATGGTTTAAAGGTTGGTGACAATGAAAGAGATATTGAATTCTATCTCTCTCAGCATTTATGTAAACAAAAGCTTGTTAGGAGCTATTGGTAAAGCTCCATCTAGTGATCATAAAATGCAAGCTAAGAGCAAGTTACAAAATTTATAACTTGTTTTGTTTATCATATATATATATATATATATATGCTAGTCTACGTGAGTTGTGAATTTGGGGTAATTTTCATTAAATATATAATGTTGGGGTAATTTTCATTATATATATATTATAACATTTTTCGTATTACTAGGCCACTATACGCCTCAAATTTATATTTGAGCGTGAGTTGATCAAGCTGTATCAAAAGAAAAAAGAAAGTTGTATTTCTATTCTCAACACAGCTATTTTTCCTGATCAACTTCGACCTAGAACTATTACCGAGTACAATCGTGAGCAGAACCAGTTTTTAATTTCTACTTGAGGGCGCCAGAGTCGTTAGACCCACTGAGACTGCGTCAAACATATTGTAACTCGTAAACTAAACAGAAAAAAAGTGCTTTTAAACTAATCAGTATTGCATCATACCGTAACGAGAACTATTTTCTCCTTTTTGATTATTATTTCTGGGCTTGTTTAAATACATTGGCAAGGTAAATTCCGTTTTAAATCCCACTAAACTAATAATAACTTTAATACTAAAAAGAATAATAACCATTATTAATAATGCACAATGAAAAGGTTGATAAAAGTATAATCTCTTTTATTCTAACAAACTAAAATATTTATAAGTTAAATTACGAATTAACTAAACTGGAAAGTACACACATGCTAATCCAGATAATGAATCGATTAACAAAAACAGTTAGATTAAATGATGAACACAATTTAATAATGTTCCAAGATCTTGTACAAAATTCTTTATAAGAAAGTCCCTTGAATGTGAAAGTAAAGTCTATATCAGGATGGTAGTCTAAGCTTAGATAAATAATTGTTTGCAAACTTTTAAGTCACTATCAGGAAAATTTATTCTTAACTTACCGGTAAGTTCATGTAGGTTTATGGGATCCCAGATCATGAGAATTTCCATTGGTCTCTCCTGCCGGCGTCTTCCATTATTGTTCCGTTCTATAGCTGGAGAAAAGGCACGGTTGTAGTGACCCTTTTATTGCAAAAAGCGGTCTTCACAAGTCCCGTTTCCATGCTTGCGTGACAGCTTGGTACAGCAAGGGGCATACCTGTGTAAAAGTATATTTCTTGCCACAGGTTATGCTCGTGGAAACCTCCAACTTTCAGAGACGTAACTAGAAGTTAAAGAGAAGACCCAGATTGAAGTTGTCATCTCCTTTTTATATCGCGCTCCATTTTTGGAACTTCTGCGCACTCTTTTGTCTTTTTATCAGCGTATAAGATAATAATCTTATAAACTCTCTCTTAAATTTAAGTTACAAAGTTCTCTTTTTTTTAGCATTATTCTTCCATCTTTAATTAGCTAAAATATTTTTCTTTTAGCTTATACTTTTGGAATTCTTTTAATTTATCTGGATTAGTAATCTGTATGTCATTTATTCTTTCCAATTAGATAAAAAAAAATAAGAATAACAATTTTAACCTTCATTGCACATTTTAACAAAAATTATACTAATCAAAAAAAAATCTAAATTTACTTTTTTAGCTTTTACCAAATGCCAATATATTTGTAACGTATATAAATAAACGTTACAATACCACCAGTGCCAGGAGATGAGAATAAAATAGGGGTTTACACTAATTTTATTCTTAAGTTTTTTAAATTCATATTTGTATTTTTTTTTCTGTAGTAGCATGCTGATATATTGTGCAGACTCATTCACAAGCGACGTTCAGCTTTAAGGCCCACTTTTAGGTCTAACACGGCGGGAATGGAAAATATTTCAACATTCATCTGTGTCCTATCCGCTTTAGTGTAATATTAACGATAAGAAGCCCAAGTTATAAGCACAAACGAGCGTTGCTCATCGTTCTGAGTCTTACAGGCTCGTGGCAACTTGGTCCAACTTGATCCGCCTTCCCCTTTATTGGGATCTCTGCTAGAAATAGTCTGACGAGCATTTAAAGATGGTCTTATGTTCATATACTGCAGATAAGGACTCAGGGCTATGTTATTCCCCTCTTCAGTAACCGCCTACCCGGTCAAATACTTGTGACTTACGTCTACATCAGCCACGATCGTGTTTTTAGACATATATAAAAAAATATACATATATATTTTTTCTTTCTGGAAGTCATATTAAAAAAATATCTTCTTTCATATTTTAATAATCAGGGTTTAATTAGTTAGTTTTTTTTTTATAATTTTTTTCTTTTTTCAAAAAAATCATAATTTATTTTCCGGCTGTGAGTTTCTTTGAGTCATCATTGTAATGTTCTTTATCATTACAACTCATCTCAGGTTGTGGTTGTTAAATCGAAGCCCGAGTTGGGTCACCATTATAACGTTTTTCATATTACTAGGCCACTATACGCCTCAAATTTATATTTGAGTGTGAGTTGATCAAGCTGTATCAAAAGAAAAAAGAAAGTTGTATTTTTATTCTCAACACAGCTATTCTTCCTGATCAACTTCGACCTAGAACTATTACCGAGTACAATCGTGAGCAGAACCAGTTTTTAATTTCTACTTGAGGGCGCCAGAGTCATTAGACCCACTGAGACTGCGTCAAACATATTGTAACTCATAAACTAAACAGAAAAAAAAGTGCTTTTAAACTAATCGGTATTGCATCATACCGTAACGAGAACTATTTTCTCTTTTTTGATTATTATTTCTGGGCTTGTTTAAATACATTGGCAAGGTAAATTCCGTTTTAAATCCCACTAAACCAATAATAACTTTAATACTAAAAAGAATAATAACCATTATTAATAACGCACAATGAAAAGGTTGATAAAAGTATAATCTCTTTTATTCTAACAAACTAAAATATTTATAAGTTAAATTACGAATTAACTAAACTGGAAAGTACACACATGCTAATCCAGATAATGAATCGATTAACAAAAACAGTTAGATTAAATGATAAACACAATTTAATAATGTTCCAAGATCTTGTACAAAATTCTTTATAAGAAAGTCCCTTGAATGTGAAAGTAAAGTCTATATCAGGATGGTAGTCTAAGCTTAGATAAATAATTGTTTGCAAACTTTTAAGTCACTATCAGGAAAATTTATTCTTAACTTACCGGTAAGTTCATGTAGGTTTATGGGATCCCAGATCATGAGAATTTCCATTGGTCTTTCCTGCCGGCATCTTCCATTATTGTTCCGTTCTATAGCTGGAGAAAAGGCACAGTTGTAGTGACCCTTTTATAACAAAAAGCTGTCTTCACAAGTCCCGTTTCCATGCTTGCATGACAGCTTGGTACAGCAAGGGGCATACCTGTGTAAAAGTATATTTCTTGCCACAGGTTATGCTCGTGGAAACCTCCAACTTTCAGAGACGTAACTAGAAGTTAAAGAGAAGACCCAGATTGAAGTTGTCATCTCCTTTTTATATCGCGCTCCATTTTTGGAACTTCTGCGCACTCTTTTGTCTTTTTATCAGCGTATAAGATAATAATCTTATAAACTCTCTCTTAAATTTAAGTTACAAAGTTCTCTTTTTTTTTAGCATTATTCTTCCATCTTTAATTAGCTAAAATATTTTTCTTTTAGCTTATACTTTTGGAATTCTTTTAATTTATCTGGATTAGTAATCTGTATGTCATTTATTCTTTCCAATTAGATAAAAAAAAATAAGAATGACAATTTTAACCTTCATTGCACATTTTAACAAAAATTATACTAATCAAAAAAAAATCTAAATGTACTTTTTTAGCTTTTACCAAATGCCAATATATTTGTAACGTATATAAATAAACGTTACAATATATATATATATATAATGAAAATTACTCCAAATTCACAACTCAAGTAGAGTAGCCAAAGAAAGTAAACTTTAAAACACAACCAATGTTTTTTCTAGCTAGTCTGGTTGAGTTGTGAATTTGAGGTAATTTTGACTATTTTGGTGACTAGTTTAGCTTTAGTCTTTTAATGTTTATATATTTATATGTATTAAGAATTTTGTATATCTTTGACTTGTTTGATCTTTTTTTTTGTTAATCCAAATTTATACAAATCACAGTGACCTTCTAATTATCTTTTAGTTCTAGCAATAAAATCTTTTATATCAATTATAAAATATAATTTCCTCAAATCAAAAGTAGTTTTATACAAATATATAAAAATATTTGTCTACATTTATAGTAACATGCATGCATACACATCAGATATATTTTATTTTATATTTTTTAGCTTCTCAATGTTTAATATATTTTAGTATTATTTCTTCCATCCTCAAACCAATAACTTGTATAATAATTTTACCATATTTAAAATAAGAAAATAATCAATTAGTGCATTTAAATAAATTATTACTTACATCTTGCCCTAAAATTCACAACCCAACTAACAAACACTTGGGAAAAAAAAATCTATAACACTTATGGTGGGGAGAAGTCCTTACACATTTATGTATACCAAAAACAGCCATTTAGTGTTAACAAGTACAACAAAAAAACATATTTCTTTCTATTTTTCTATTTTTTTACATTATACATTGTTGTTTTTCTTATTTGTTGATGTTTATTCATGTATTTTAAATTGGCTGGTGTTAATGTTCATGGACTGAACTCTGCAAAGAGGATTGGTGCTATTGGTCATTGGTTACGAGTTTGCTCTCCAAATATAATATGCTTTGCAGAAACAAAGCTTTATTTCAAATCAGACCCGTATTATTAGAAAAGTTATACAAGTTTGGTTCATTCCACTTTTCAACTGCAAACCATCCCTCTGGTGGTGTTGCTATGTTAATTCCTCATGCTTCTACAGTTACTAGTTTTAAGATTTGTCTTTTGAATAATTATATGATTTTTGTTACCATCAACTTAAATTCTTATAATTTTAATGTTATCTTTCTATACCTTAAAAAAGAGGTTTCACTGGTTTACAATGTTATTCAACTAATAAATATTGCTTTAAATTCAAATCCTTTTCCTACATTTCTGCCTGGGGATTTTAATATTGGTTATGAAGAATTTAATCACAAATATCTACATTTATTAAACACACATTTGATGTGTGCACAGGGATTCTGTCCTCTTGATGCATGTTCCTTTTATACCAAACAGCACTCCTCCTTAATTGATCTTCTATTTTACTCACCAGATCTACATTTTTACATTGACCCATCTTTATCTCCGGTTGCCTTTTCTGATCATCATGCTCTTATTGTATCTTTGAATATTGTTGACCTTCCTTCTCAACACTCTCTACAAGCCAAGACTACGATTAGATTATTGCTGAAATCTGCTGCTCTGGAAGCAATTGTTTCTGAAGCATATATTTTGTTTTGTAAAATTAACATTCTTTTTATTGGACCAATAGAGGGTTGCATTCATAAACATTTTATCTACATTAATACAGTTTTATACTAAGAGAAATAGAGGACCAATAGCTCTTCTCAATGAAATTGATGCAATTCAAGAAAGCCTGAAAAAATTATCACCGAGTCAATCAGCAGTACATAAGATTATCTCTCTAAAACAACTTTTTTTCAATACACAACAAATTCTTTATGCGGCTACAAGATGAAAGCCAAGATTCTAATGGCTATTAAAATAGGGGATGACATATTTTCAGGGATTCCTATGTTGATTAAAATTTTATTTCACTATCAAACAAAATTAGCTGATTCTAACTTTCTACTTCAACAGGTGTTAAATAATGAGCCATGTGAGCTGGAACATGGAATACTTGAGGTAGATGTTCATTCTAAACTTGCATCAATACCTGATAGTACTCGTCCTGGTCTACATGGTATTCCAAAATTTATACTAAAGCATCTTGAATTATGTGTAATATGATTAATTATATTGCTGCAGGTTCATGGTTAATTGATGATCTATATCCTATTGCCATGGTACCATTTCTCAAGAAGGAAATTATACCTTCCCCTCTCGGAAATCTGCAGCCTATTTCAATGACTCCTCTGTTAATAAAGATTATTGAATCTATAATTAAGGATAAAATCCAGGATCAGATTCTCTTACAAATATCTAGCTGTCAATTTGCAAAAGAAGGGGCTTTGATGTTAGAAGTGATTAACCTTTTCAAATTAATTATTGAACATATCAGAAGGAATAGAAAATCCAAAACCCATTGTTGTCCAGCTGGATATTGCAGCTGCATTTGATTTTGTCAGGATTCCACACATGGTTCAGTTGCTTGCTGACATGGATATTAATCCTGGGATAATCAACATAATTTCTAATTTACTTTCTAATAGGAAAATTGCTATATCTTTAAATGGTAAATTAACAGAATCTTTCATTCCTACTAAATCTATTCCTCAGGGCTTTCCTTTAAGCACACTTTTATTTATTTTATATGTTAATTCTTTCTTGAAATCTATAGAGAAAAATATTCCTGGAATCTTCATTCCTTACATTAATAAAGAAATTAATCTAATTACATACATGGATGATATAGCCATATTCTTGCCTTTTTGTAAGTACATTCCAGATCTCATGAAGCTTATATCCTCTTTTTCAGAAGATTCAGGGCTGAGTTTCAACCTTGAAAAATCAGCAGCATGGAGACTATTTTCTGGAAAAAAACATTCCCTCACCCTTCACATCTAAACCGCAGAAATTTTTTGGATTTGCTTTTAATCTCTCTTAGCTTGCAATGAGGAGAGAGGGCCAAAATTCAATCATATTAGTAACTAACAGAATAGTTGGTTTTCTACAGAAACTATATATGTCTCTTTATTCCAAGACAGCTCTTTTGAACATGTTGTTATTTCCAAGGATTAAAATTTACAGCTAAATTCATTCATGGTATCAATTCAATTTGTTCTAAGCTACTATGGGGGGGGGACTGTAACAATTAGCCTCAGAAAGATGCACACACCTACAATACTAAGTGGTCTTGGGATGCATTCACTGAAAGTGTTTAGACTCCAGTGGGCCATCAACTTATTTTTGAGACTGAATCATTTTATCCCTCAAGAATTGTATTTAGTTGATATTGATCCTACTGATACACCACCTCCAACAATGAATTGCTGGTTGGCTGAGTTATTATGTGAAATTAAAAAAATTAACTTAATTCTTAATCCATCTAAATCACAAAAAGTTCAATACTGGGAGGCTTATTATCTCATTAATGAAGCAATAGTGCCTATTAATTCAAGTCTTAACTTGACAACATTTAATCTGCTGAAAGAGTTCAGATGGTGGGGTCTGGAGCCAAAATATTTTGATTTCCTGATAAAAATAAATTTAAATGCACTAGCTACTTGTAATTTTTTAACAAGAAACTTTGGATTTATTTTTATTGATGGTAATACGATTGAACATATTTTTGGTGAATGCAGTTATTTGCAAGTTTGTAGATATTTTATTAGCTTTATTTATAAACATAAAGGCTCATTGATACATGTATTGATACAAGCAATTAAAGCGGGAGTTTTTGCGGATATTAGAAGTGTCACTTTTTTAATATATAGTTTATGGCTAACTAGATGTGATATTATCTTTAATTCTAATTGTACAGATCCTTTGAAGATTATAATTAGAAAAATCAGAATGATAAAAGCAAGAGACAATAGAATATCATCACAAGATTTATTTAATAGCACATGGGATCTTATTGACATTTGAAAACCAATTTCTACCAATAGATTTTTAATTTGCATATTGTTTTTATTATACAATATTATGTATTTATTTATTGGTTTAATAAAGTTTGTTTTTGATAAAAAAATTAAAAAAATGTATAGAAGACTTTAGTAATTTACTCATCTTGGATATTTTATGCCCCAGAAAACTATTATTACTGTTGATATATATATAATATAAATACTTTTTTGGTTAAACCATGTTTTAGTTTTGATTAATTCCCAACATTTCAATGAAATAGCTTCCACCGTTGTCAAGGTTAACTTTTCTTAGTTAACCTTGACAATGGTGGATGCTATTTTGTTCGAAATTTTTGGGAATTAATCAAAACTAACACACCATTTAACACAAAAACTATTTTATTTACATCATATAACTGAGAAAACAGCACATATATTTTATGTGTACCACACACACACACATATATATTATATATATATATATATATATTTGGAGAGATGTTGACTCCACCCATTAGGAGATAACTGTATTACAGAACAAATAATCACTGTGCAACCAGTACATTTTGAGAATAATGGCTCACTTTTTAATTGCATAAGAATATAACAAACAACACATTAATCTAAATTTAAAATGGTAATTTGACCAAACAATTTTAAAACATGAATATTTCAATGTTATCTTTTTTTATAAATCAGGCTATTCAAATATTATCAACAGATGCAGAGTAATTAAATTAATTACACTAATTAAATCTTGATCAAATATTTTTCATATGCAATTAATAGACGAACTTCTAGAAATAATATGAACCTTAAAGCTAATTTATCAACATTTCTTCACTATTGAATGATGTTCAGTTTGGGTGTCACATTAAATCTGTCTTATTCGCATATATTGTTTCTGTTTAGTGTATCTTTTTTCAACATCTGCTTCACTTTTGTTACTTTAGTAACAATCTATTCAAAGAATTTTTTTAAAAATCTTAGTAAATAAAATTGTCATTGAGTGTATAAAGACACTGAAAAACTTTATATTTTTTAATCTTAGTTTTCGTGTTCAAAGGGTACTATGGTATTAGAGCTGCGACATGAAGAATTATAATAGTTTAATCATTAAATTATTTAGGTTATTAAATCAAAAACATATTTTAAAATGTACATTTAAAAAAAAACAATTTAACAAAAAAAAATACGAAAAGCATTAATGTGAAGAATAGTTAAAATGAGTGTTTAAATCAAATTGATTGTGTGTTTGCACGTGCATATTCTGCATAATCTATTTTAATATATTGTACAGGCTTACACCTGCATTTATATATGTAATATATGTGGGATTCGAACTCAGACTTTCACATGACCTACAACTCTCGTGCCATCTTATATTGCTGACTCACCTGATCACACACATGTTGAAAAGATAAATAATCACCAATATACATATTTCGTGCTAAACCAGCACTCATCAGTTGGTTCAGATTACAATCTCCACACATATATACAATTAGTATTTAGCTTTATATTAAGATAACCAATCTTCATACTTTAATGAGTGCTGGTTTAGCACGAAATACGGATATTGGTGATTATTTATCTTTTCAACATGTGTGTGATCAGGTGAATCAGCAATATAAGATGGCACTGAGAGTTGTAGGTCATGTAAAAATCTGAGTTTGAATCCCACATATATTACATATATAAATGCAGGTGTAAGCCTGTACAATGCATTAAAATGGATTATGCAGAATATGCACGTGCAAATGCACACTTAATTTGATTTAAACATGCATTTCAACTATTCTTCACATTAATGCTTTTCGTATTTTTTTTTGTTAAATTGTTTTTTTTTAAAATATAGATTTTAAAATATGTTTTTGATTTAATAACCTAATTAATCTAATGATTAAACGATTATAATTCTTCATATCGTAGCTCTAATACCACAGCACCGTTCAAAGTCTTTGCAAATATTATTTTTTGTTATTCATGAGGAATGTAAAATTAATTATCGAATTTTTTTTTAGGAAATCCTTATACCTTTAAATTTAGTTTTATTTTTTCAAAATACAATTATCATTGTTTTTTTCTGTAATCTAAATTTATATATATCTTATCAGATTTATTTTTACTTATTTTTTAAAACTCGATCCACAATTGTTATTAAGAGTGGTGGTTCTAGCAAAAATTATTGACCCAGTTTTGATCTTAAATAAGAATTGTCATTTTAAATGTAGAACTTCTTAGGAGTTTCTAATCAAAAGGGCAAACAAGACAATTGATTATTTTTACGATAAAATTACACTAAAAATCTCAGATATTATTGCTAAAATTAATAGGTATTTTTACTATTTAGTTATTATGAAAATACAGATTGTTTATTTTAGCTATATTAAAAGTTTACTTATAAGTAATATATAAATAGTTTCATTTGTTATCTATAAACAGATCTTTGGTATTAAATTAAAAGGTTGTTGAAATTATATTTTATTTAGTCCATATTGACCAATATTATTATTTTTCTTTTTTTATTTCCAATTTAGCTATCCCCTGCAGTATATTGACTTTTCAATTACTGCACACAAAAGTTAATTTGCGAACTAGTTGGTTTAATTCTCAAAACAGATTGATGCTAACTGATTTACAGTTTATACAAAGTTCGGATTCCCGCCGAGCTGTGTTAGAAAAGTACACTATGAACACATGATAACGAATACTCGCACGATAATTCTGAACGTATAGTTTCTACATCTAACTTCTCTTCTTTCCCCATGAGGGTAATATGCAAATCTCACGCTATTCTTTGCAACTAATGCTCTGCTCTGCAACTAATGCTCTTCTCGAATTCACTTAAAACGCTCTGTGTTCTTTTCAAAATGGCACCCTTTTTATCTGTTTGCTTTCTTTTGTTTTCTGGAGTAACTCTTATAAATTAAGGTGGGATTTAATTAAATTGGGTTCTGCTAATTAAATTCCTTGTTATCTGTTTAATTAGTTTGTTACAATTGATTGCATTTCAAGCTAACATCTATGATTAAAATATTAGTAGCAAAATTTAAAGATTTAACAATAAAATAATATTTTAGAATAAGATACTTTCATATGTACGTTTAATTTAAAATGCATATATTACAATACCTCCCCTTACTCCAGAAAACCCCATGATGCGACTCCTCGGTGCTTTATTTTTTCTTTTTCCAAACTGGAGAAAACTTTATTTTTATGATTAACCGATGTAACCTTGAAATTTGTGCAAATTCTTTTTCTTTGCCACCCTGAGTGCCCTTTTCTCCCACTTGGAGAGAGACTGATTTTGCTCACTGGTTAAAGATTGCCGCTCTTCTAAAAAATCTTCAGAAATGTCTTCTTCCTTTTCACTTTCGGCCATTTTTTTTGTGGTTCCATTTAATACAGCTGCCAACTCTCTACCTGTTCGCATAATTCTGACATTGCGAGTTTACTTTGCAATTTTTCACTAAGTTCTGAGTTTTGTTGTTCAAGTTCTATTACTCGTTGTCTAGAAGCCTTCAATCTTACTTGAAATTCTTCGAGTTCATCTGATTTCTGTTTTATGACCTGCTGACTTTGTGCTAGAGATGACTGCAGCTTTGTTTTTTCTGCGACCAACATATCTATCATCTGTATATGAATCTGGAGTTGCTCTTTCATAGAATCTTGCACTTTACACTGCTTCTGTTCAGACTCTTTCCGATCATCTTCAAATTGATTTTGTAATTTAATGATCTCTGGTTGTGCTTGCAAAATGGTCCTATGTCTTTCCCCCTTGGTAGATATATATTTAATACTATACGCTCTACCATTTGTGTCTGGACTATATTTCCTTTGTCAACCATCCCTTTCTGGTGATTGTCTGCATGCGCGTACCAGGTGGCCCTTAGTTCAGCAATTGAAACACGTTTCTTGTTTCCATTTGCAGTCTTTAGCTATGTGGCCCATTTTCCACAGCAGTAGCATTTAATTCCGTAATTTCTCTGGGATTCCCATTGAAACGAATGTATTTCTGCTTTATCAGTTTTGAAAACTTGCTCGTAACTTTTCTCTTTTGATCTGAAAGCCTGTGCCTAATCTAGAATTAGCTCAAACATTATTCCTTTCTTTATAGCACTTTCATAGGTTAAGTCTGCCTCTGTTAACAGCTGTTGTCTGAGCCTGTCGTCAGACATTCCCCATAACAGTTGATCTAATAATATTTCTTCTACGAAATCACCATACACACAATCTTTCGCTAGCTCCTTGAGAGCTAAATTATACTGTTTGATTGTTTCACTATTTAGTTGTTTTTTATTTCTTAACTGTAGGTGTGCTATATGGTGGGATGGGCGAGGGCTAAAAATTTGTTTAGCCATTGGGATAATTTCTTAAATGGTACATTCTCATCTACGGGATTTTGGTATAATTTATTGGCGATTTCAATAATTTTTTTCCCGAGAAACATAAGAGGGCGGATACTTTCCACTTGTTGTCTTCAATGCCATTTAAAATGAAAAAATTTTCGATTTGTGACAGGTATAGTGGCCAATCGGCCGCGTTTTCCACGTCGAACTCTCCAATAGAGTTTTGTCCGAAAACTGACATTTTCTTATTAGTAACTGGTTATTCACTGTGGTTTTTAGGTTCGACTGTGCCAAATTGCAGTATATTGACTTTTCAATTACTGCACACAAAAGTTAATTTGCGAACTAGTTGGTTTAATTCTCAAATCAGATCGATACTAACTGATTTACAGTTTATACAAAGTTCGGATTCCCACCGAGCTGTGTTGGAAAAATACACTATGAACACACGATAACGAATACTTGCACGATAATTCTGAACGTATAGTTTCTACGTCTAACTTCTCTTCTTTCCCCACGAGGGTAATACGCAAATCTCACGCTATTCTTTGCAACTAATGCTCTGCTCTGCACCTAATGCTCTTCTCGAATTCACTTAAAACACTCTGTGTTCTTTTCAAAATGGCACCCTTTTTATCTGTTTGCTTTCTTTTGTTTTCTGGAGTAACTCTTATAAATTAAGGTGGGATTTAATTAAAGTGGGTTCTGCTAATTAAATTCCTTGTTATCCGTTTAATTAGTTTGTTACAATTGATTGCATTTCAAGCTAACGTCTATGATTAAAATATTAGTAGCAAAATTTAAAGATTTAACAATAAAATAATATTTTAGAATAAGATACTTTCCTATGTACGTTTAATTTAAAATGCATATATTACATCCCCAACACCCAAAATAAATTGTCAATAATTTTTCCCAAAATCTAGATGATCTATATTATGAAATTTCTCTTCATTCACTTTAATTTTTAGATTATATAATTAAAATAATGGTATATTTGAAATCAAATTAACATGAAATGGTTATAAAAATAATTATATTTAGCTATAATCCCTAAAATAATTTGTAGGCAATAAAAATGTACCATTTTTTATTTGTTTTTCTTGGCTGTTTTATACCAACCTATCTTACTTTATTCATTCTTATATGGAAGTGTTAAAAATATGTATTAACTATATATATATCTACAACTTTTTTAAAGTGAATTTTGCTAGTCTGCTAATTTAAATAAATATAATTCATTGCCGATTTGTCTATCTATATTAGTTTTTATAAACGCTCGCATATGCTTTTAAGTAATTTATCTTGTTTCACTATGTCCCCTATTTGAATGAATATTTTTGGTATCAGCACATACATCTTTTAACATATTCGTGCGTAATACACGCACGTCGTAGTTTAAGATATTATCTAGAGTTAAAGTTCAGCTTCAGTTGTTTTATAAATAATAAAAAAAAAAACCAATGTCAACAAAGTGAATTTTTATACATTTATTTTTACTTGGTAATTGATAATTGCAGAAAATATATGCATATACTATATAAAATCATTTATACATATATAAAAAAGAAATATGTCTTAGATGTTTCTTATTTTAAAAAATATATATTTCTCCTAAAATTGCCGTGTCGAAAGCAAAATTTCTTTCTACCATGCTTTACGATTTCTTTCCAAGTTTGTAGCAGTAATTGCTGGTTTTTAAATTTTATTTACTATGAAACAATACTTATTTTTATGCATATATAAAATAAACACTACTGTTATTTGTTAAATATATATATATAAGTAAATCATGTCCTTGTTACGGAAATGTGCCTGGATAAAAGCTCAACTCACGTTTGATGACCTTCCGACCGGCAAACCATTGAATATATTATTATTAGCTCAGAGAATAAAAAAAAAAAACATTGGTAATTATAGAAAAGTTAAAAATATATATAAGTAAATCATGTCTTTGTTGCGGAAATGTGCCTGGTTAAAAACTCAATTCACGTTTCATGACTTTCCGACTGGTATACCATTGAATGTAATTACACACACACACACACACACACACACACACACACAAAGAATGGTTATTTTAATAATAAAAAAAAAGCAAGGAAAAATTAGTTTGCTATAGGCAACTTAACATTTCATAAAGGTTCATAAAAAAGAAGAAAGGATGGTAAATAACCTTGGACATAAAAGGATTACAAACTCGTAAGTGAAATTCGTCAAAACAAGCATGCGTAATTAAATTGATAATTTGAATATAAATATAAACGCATTGATTTGTTCATTATTCAATTTTAAATAAGCATAATGAGAAGCTTTCCCTTAAATTTTATAGTTCTTGTCTTTTTGTTAGAATGCAATATTCTAAAATCTTATGCAACATTTTATAAATTTAATAGCTATCATGAAAAATTACAAGGCAAAAGAAGTAAAAAAGATGTTTCAACAATAACGACAGATACATCATCTGATAAAACAGATGATAAACACAATTTTGAACTTTATGATGCTAAAAAAAAAAATCCGTTTATAAATTCTGTATTTATGGACTCTGAACGTAATTATTTCCTTCAATGGGATTTTAATAAAACTCACATTATTTTTGAAGTTCAAGTAAAAACTCTCGGATGGGTTGGATTGGGACTTTCTACAAATGGAGCTATGACTAACTCAGACATAGCAGTGATGTGGATTAAAAATGGTAAATTAACTCTTCAGGTAATATTAAATATCATAATTGTTTTTCAGTTTTGGATTATTAATTTAATTTGTTTAAGTTCTTATGTATTTAAATTATCTATTTTTATACAAATATTGTTGATTATGACTGTGTGGAACAATTGAAATATGAAAAGTTTCAAAATTGAATAGGTTAGGATTTAGAGAAAGTTTTCAAATTTATATATATCGATGTTACTTAGATCAAAGCAATTTTATTTACTACAATATCTGACAAGACAATTTTTAAAAAAATAAATTAATAGATTTAAATTAATAGTGGCAGTCCTTGATTTAAAGCTGTTTCTAAACATTTTGAAGTGGGCATTTTAAAATTTCTCTTAACTTTGTGATAATAATGTTGTCTTTTTCTTGCATGTATTACTTATTTTTATGTAATTTTATTTTCATTTTTTTGGTTACGAGCATACAAACTTTCCTAACTTGTTTTATTAATTCATAAACAAAGCAAAACCCAAAATATGTCGGATACTAAAAGATGAAGTATGTTGCATGCATCAATTCAATTTACTTTGTAAGACCTATTTCAAATATAAGTTCATTAACAATTATAATCTTTTAAAAAATACAGAAATGATTATGAATAATTCTCTATCAGACTAGAAATTATTGTATTTTTTAAGCAGATATAATGTTAATATTTGTTGAAGAGTAAATATATATTTTTATATTATTTATATAAACTTAGTATTATTTTTCTCTCTTTATTATTTAATGTTGCACTTCCTCTATTCATATTGCAAGGGAATTGTATAATTTTTTAAATGGCAAAAAAATATAGCTAGGCCACAAAAAAGTCAAACATATATTTGCAAAAGTGTAAACAACTCCTGAAATAGAAATGCATGTGTAAAGTGTTGTGGTTTAAAATGTATATAAAATCTTGCACATAAATGAAGAAGTCAAAAAACATTACATAATTTTCAGATTGAACAACTGCTGTACAAGATTTTTACTAATCTACTGAATATTAGCAATCAGGATAATGCACATGCCTTTACAGATTTTAAACTATACATAAATGAATACTCTCATTCTCAAACACAAGATAAACTCTTTATGAAAAGATAGAATGAATCCATCTATCTTTTCAATTCAAATGTTTAAGTATAGGCCAATCTTAAGTGTTTGGAGATGAGAGTGTGAAGATATTAAGCAGTCGCTTAAAATTATTTTATTATGCTTGAATTAACAAGGTTTGCGAAATTATTTAAAATTTACTATACATCATTCTTAGTTGAAGTTAAACATATATATAAGAAGGTGTTTATTTATATAGCTCTCATCTCCAAATACTTAAATGTTTGGGTTGAAAAGATAGATTCATTCTATCTTTTCATAAAGACTTTATCTTGTGTTTGAGAATGAGAGAATTCATTTATGTATAGTTTAAAATCTGTAAAGTGCATGTTCATTAGCATGATCAGCGTGATCGTTAATTTACAATTACAATTTATTAACATAGCACTATATAAATAAATATCTTATTATATACTGAGTACTGTATTTTATAATCTGGGGGTGATGTGATATTCTTTTCTTTTACATCTATATTGTGCAGATGTTATAAAAACTGAAAACACCAAAATATATTCTTATTAAGTTAGTGGCAGAAATTATATAATTATGCAAATAATTTGGATTCAAAGCATTTCATCTCAATGCAATAGCATTGACACTGCAATTGGGCTAAAATGATTCAGTTACAGTTGTCTACAGTATTTTGATAACAAGAACTACAACTAAAATTATTTAAAATAATTTTAGATTATGAGACTTTTTCAATGATATTTCGAGATCAAATGTTGCAGTTTCATTAAAAAACTTGAATTGAATGAAGCATACTTTTAAAATAATTATATAATGTTTACATTCAACTTTTATTTAAAAATATTTAATTTTTAAGTGAAAATTATTACACTGAAAATTAATATCTATTTAATATAAAAATACCACTTTGAGAAATATCCGTACACTTTTTTGTATTTTTGTAATTAAAAGTAAAATCTTAATATTTTAAATAGCATTTTCATTGCCTTAACATATTCTTTTATAAAAAAGGTCTATTTTTATGAATTTAGGAGAAATATTTTTTTTTGTTCAAATATTTTATTTTTAACTGGAAGACTGAATATGAAATCGTTTTGTTGATTATTTATTTCTGCATATAATTATTTTTTATTTATTTGCAAAGTTAATACATTATTTTAAAGATTACTTTCTACTTTTAAATTTATGTTTTTAATAATTTTTTTCATAAATGAAAAGACATGAAGAATAAGTTGGCTTTATTTATTAAAAATAAAAAGCGTAAACAATACCAAATTCGTCATATAATTTTTTCAAAAGTATTTTGTTGTGCATTTTTAAAGAATCATATGATAGCAGATTAAATTCAATTCCCATTGTTTTATTTTATCAATTTTGCCTTCAATCTTTATTGTAATTTTAAAAATATTGTATTGTAAGTAAAAAAAACAATAACCAAGACATATTAAAGTAAAGATTTCATTAGTACTCCAAATAAATTTAGCATAGATGCAGATTCTACTTTATTAGTTAAAGAAGTAAAATCAAATTAATCAGTCCAAAGTGATAATGAAAATAATTATAATAAATATGATGAGATGATGATTTTATACTATTAGTTAAAGATTCAGATGGGAACAGTAGTAACCATGACCTCAATAGATATGGTACAGATGTGAATTGTAATCTGTAAAAACTATTTTATTAATAATTACATTTAGTGATTAATATTAAAAACATCAGTTATATCTTCTAAAGTAACATTTGCTGTAAATGATTATCAGCTTTAGAATATATTAATTTAAATGTTCTTATAATATTTAAAGCAATGATGCAAAGTTTAAAATATCACTATGTTTTTCAGCTATTGTTTATGTGCATATTGTATCCTCAGTTACAAGGGCATATCACACTTCGATTAGGTATATAAAACAAAATAAGTAATTTATAAGAACCATTAAGCATCACATGATCACATTTCCTATACTAGCACATTAATTGTTGATAAACAGAGCAAAACTCTCCATACAGTATTGCCACCTGTGCTAAACAAAGTAATCAATGGATGCCAGAAGGCTTGTGCATAAAGTCCCTATCTAATGCCTACTCATCCAATATCCCCAGACTAGTTTCTGGCTTGTGGCCTTCGTCAGTGAGGAGCTTTGGATCTGAGAGCACTGCATCTAGATCTTAGGATCTAATGCAACCCTCTAGCAACCACCTTTTATCTCCACTTAACTACAAAACTATGAGAATGAAATTGAAAACACAAAAAAATATTTTCAATCTAAGCTCAATAGCTTATATAGTCATATGGGTCTGAACTCAGTTCAGCACCCATACATTTTGGTGTCTTTGGCTCTTTTACAACCATAGCCACCACTATCCTATTAGGCAGGATTGGTGTTAAACCATTAAGCATCACATGATCACATTTCCTATACTAGCACATTAATTGTTGATAAACAGAGCAAAACTCTCCATACAGTATTGCCACCTGTGCTAAACAGAGTAATCAATGGATGCCAGAAGGCTTGTGCATAAAATCCCTATCTAATGCCTACTCATCCAATATCCCCAGACTAGTTTCTGGCTTGTGGCTATTGAGCTTAGATTGAAAATAAAACACAATTTCATTCTCATAGTTTTGTAGTTAAGTGGAGATAAAAGGTGGTTGCTAGAGGGTTACATTAGATCCTAAGATCTAGATGCAGTGCTCTCAGATCCAAAGCTCCTCACTGACGAAGGCCACAAGCCAGAAACTAGTCTGGGGATATTGGATGAGTAGGCATTAGATAGGGATTTTATGCACAAGCCTTCTGGCATCCATTGATTACTCTGTTTAGCACAGGTGGCACTGTATGGAGAGTTTTGCTAATTTATAAGAACTTATTTTTTGGTGAACATGACAATGTTTTTAGTGAAAAAATCAGAAATAATTCACTTTATAATGATTTTACTAGTAGCAATATAATAGGAATAATATCAATTAATTTTACTCAGGATGTAGCAGAGTATATAATGATATGGATAATTAAAACATAACAAGTTGTTGAAGTCTTTTTATAAAAGTGCATTTATTTTTGCAAATACTAAAAGGGAGAATCACAAGATATCAAATTGAATGAAGAATGACAAAGGATATATAAGTTCATGAGCTGATGTTAGTTTGTAAATCATCAAAACCTTATATTTATCTCCTGCCCCCCTCCCCACCTTTTTTCTTTTCAAATATCAATGGCACTATAAATTATATGATGTTAGTGATAATACAAACAAAATATATTGTAACAATTAGGAAAATTTTTGTAAAATGTAGACTTTTACACACACACACATATATATATCTTATAATTAAATATTTATAAATACAGTAATTAGATATATGTAAAGTATAACTTTAAATTTTTTTATCCACTTAGGAGCACTTTCGACTATCCTCGTAATCTTTGTCAACAAACACTTTGAAAGGCTAACCTTCCCACAATTCTGTGATCTTAATGTTTGCTGCCTGTCTATTAATTAAACCTTGTTTGTATTTGTATATTAGCATAGCTTCCTTTATTTTCATTTTGCTGTTGTAAAAAAATAACAAAAAGAAAATAAAGGAAGCTATGCTAATATACAAATACAAATAAAATTTAATTAACAGACAGGCAGCAAATATTAAGATGACAGAATTATGGGAAGGTTAGCTTTTCAAATGTATAATGTCAAACTTAAATGTTTTTGTTATTGCAACTGCTTTTCTGTGACTATTTATAAGAAAGTAACCATGTATAGGATGCTTTTTAACAAGCATTAGGAATTTGCTTTTATATTTGAGTTGAGACATAAGCTATATTTTCTTAAATGCAAGGATAATTGTGTGAATTATGTGTGTGCATATAAATCCACATCTGTATTTACAATTAGGAAAATAAAATTAAACTATGATTTTTTTATCCTGGGGTTTGGAAAGTCATTGATCAACACAGCTAATAATAAGTAAAATCATAGGCTGCAAATATTATTTTGTTACAGCACTAATTCTTAACATTGTTGATCATTTATTTACTTATCTACAATTGTAGATCACTTTCAAATAAGTAAACAATGTATGAATTAGAAGAAAAAATTTCTAACATTAGACTATGTTAATCACTCTAGCTCTTGTAAATTTATAAAGCCTTTCAGAATTTCCATTAATGTATTTTCCTATAATCAATGTAAATGGCTATTTGAAAGCAAGAAGATTAAATAATACATAAAAAATAAATTTAATTAGCCTTGTGAATATTTTTTTCTTTTTGTAAAATCTGTTGATAAATTTGATTTAGAATTGATTGTTTAAATGATGTTTTAGTTTTTATATGTTTGTGTTTGTTAAAATGAAGGTAGTCACAACTGAAAGATGTGAATATAGTTTAAGGTTTTCTGATGTTTGTGTTTTCTTCTCCTTTTTATTTTACCTATCAAAATAAATTTTGGGAAAATATACATAAAGCAATGAAATTATATTTTAAAATAACCACTGACAATTTATTAAAATAATATAGAAAAATAATAACTATGAACAATTTGTGTAAGCATAAAAAAATCGGATCGTGTGATGTTTTAATGGTTTAACAATTATGATAGTTATAGAAATCGTGACTTTTCAGCCAATCAGAATTTCGTGCTTTTTGTTACATATCACTTTACTTGTCTTCTAAAATCAAATATTTTTAAATAAATTTCTCAGTCTAAATATCATGTCAATATGTCACAAAAGTAATTATAAATATTTAAGCAAACTACAAAAAGTGCAATTTTTGAATAGAAGATGAACTTACTCAAGTGTGACAATTACTTTTTGAGAACAAATAACCCGGTTTTATTAATGAGAAAGGTTAACCATCTCTGCTCAACTTATTTGCTGAAACATATTTTTTCTTAGATTCTTATGTATGTCCATATTAATCATAGATTTGTTAATTTCTTTAATTTAATGGACATACAATTTCTTAACCATTAATTTCCATAGATGGATAAACATATTTAAATATTTTCTACATGTAAATATTGGAGTTTTCATTTTATAATACATATTTTATAATCTTAATTAGTATTTAAGGTTAGAAATAAATATTGAGTTATATTTCCTCTCCCTATATTAACTACATCATTTAATTACTAAAATTGATTATTTTATTTTATTTTCATTTTATTCTCAAATTGGGATATTAAGTGCCTTATAAAATGTGATATTATCTTTTGACAGTGGACCAAAATTTTACTTTGCTCACATGCTCAGTCTCTTACAATGTATATATATATATAGTTTTATTACAGAGTTTACCTTTTTCTTTACTTCATTAAATTATATAAAGTATAAAATGAAATCAAAGTTACACATATATTTTATATACCAATTTACATAAACATTAACTATGTTGCTTATAAATATCTTCACACAAATATTTACATATATCTAAAATCATGTACAACTTTAATCTATGTATATATATTCCAATTGTTAATATCAACATTACATTGATAACATTTCAGTGAATCACACCTGCCATTGTTTAAGTAGAAGAGTTTACTCATGTAGTTATTACAGAGTTGGGAAATCTTGGCCAGCGTATTGTCAGGCAACAATGACCAAGATCCTTTCTTATAATATTTAGGCCATTTTTATAAAAGTTTGAACTATAAATGAATTAAAACACCCAAGTATTTATTAGTATTTACTCTCTGGTCTTCAAAATGGATTTGTGGTAAATGATAGTTTTGAAAAAAAAAAATAGAACAATGTTTTGATTCAGTAATTTTGCATTAGAAATTTTTATTAGTTTCATTTCTTTTTGGCCTTTGTTTATTTTATACACTGAATTTAGTTGATAATTCATATTAATAACACTATGTCACATTACCCATATTCAATGATTGACAAGAATTCTAGCTTTGCTGTAGCAGTTCTTTGGTGGATAGAGGTTTTCTGAATAACAGTGAACTCCTAAATGAATTTGACAGAAACAAGAAGATCAGTTTGAAGAACTGTGGCATGATTTTTAAGATTTTTCCCCCTTCTAGTTGTTTCTCTTACTATCACAAAATCTTGCAAACCATTTGAAAACATTTTTGCAACCTATGGATTCACTTCTACACACAATTTAAATCATTATTAGTATTTATTTAGCATTTTTACTCAATTTAAAAGAAAATTTAAAATTAACATATTGAACCATTTTAAAGTTTCTACAAAAGTATAAATTATACATTCACATTTTATATCAAAACTCATGATCTAGGCATGTTCAGGTATTAACACTTTTGTGATAAATGGAGAAATAATTTGCTACAAAAAAACATATACTGACTCTGAAATGCTGTTGCAGATAGCGTGGAGAGAAAACTAGTCAGCTAATATTTTTAATATAATTGGTAATTTCTTGGTACAAATCTAGATAAAAGTTAATCAAGAACTACAATGAAATAAACAAGAGAAACAAGCCTGAATCTTGTATGAGTTACTTGAAAGTAAAGGACTTTTAGATTAAACTAGTTTAGAACATTTTATCATTGTTTTCAAGATCTTATGGGTTTAATTTACTTTTCCAGTTTTAATTAATTGTAGCCTTAATTACTTTTTAGCTGAAAAATTTATCATGATTTCTATATGACTATGTATATATATGTTGGTTATCAGAAATATATTCCATTACTATATATATATATATATATATATATATCCATTATATATATATATATATATATATATATATATATATATAGTAATGGAACATATTTCTGATCACCAACAATAATAAATATAATAGTAAGTACATGTCCCAAAAGTTTAGATAATCAAATTAAAGATAAGTAAATCTGATTGCTCAATAAATGCCCTACATATTTGGGTAACCATAAATGTAATGGTAAATATTATAATTGAGCAGAGCTAGCTGGGCTGAAAGTACCTCATAGATTTGGGCAACCAAAATGTAATTGACAAAATTATGAACCAAATAGTTTTCTCAAATTATGCACTATATAATTGGTCAATCCAAAATATAATGAATAAGTGCTGTATTTAGTCAGCCAAAAATATAACTAATACATAAATACATAAATAACTTGGCTCAAAAATGGCTCTATGATGATTTAGATTTGCATTGATAAAGAATTCATAGAATTTATAATGTGCCAATGAATTTATAAATATGTGTCTTTGCTCAGCAAAAGAAACTAGAATTCAATAAGTGAAGATTTACTTCTAATAAGGTATAGTATGGGATATAAAATTGACTATCTTAATAATAAAAGATAAATTGCATAATAAAATAATTTTGTATCATAGAATAATTTGTGCAACAGATCAATCAACATATACTTAGATTAACAATAAAATATACATTTATAAAAGCAAACATTAACTCATTTAGATGGCTAAGACAAATAACATATTTTTTTAAAATTCAACAACTTCAATCTAATATCAGTCAATATATATTTATAATGTATCTCTGCCAGATTGCAATTAATAAATATGTCATCTAATTAAAATTATTAATACATACAGTCATAAAAGTGTTAACTATAGAGTCTCTCTTGCATACACAAAAAATAAAATGTAATGGAAATTTTATTCTTATATATATATATATATATATATATATATATATATATATATATATATATAAGATATGAAGAGATAATTTATATATATATATATATATATATATATATATATCATTCAAATTAAGTAATGTTTATTATAATAATAATTATATAATTTAAGCTATAATGTTTTAAATCTGACTTACTGGATTTTTTTTTTTTTACTATTTAAGAGTATATCAAATGATAAAATAAGATTGCATCAATAATTAAAATTATTAATAAAGAAGAGTTTTGATAAGTTAAATTATACTCTTAATTATTATTAACAAGTAAAAGTTATCTGAGTAAATAATTTAAAAGAAATTTACCTATTGGTGTTTGTTACCAATTTTAGCATATAATTTCAGTTTAAGCTCCATTATCCCATGGCATTTTCTTTGGCACTTTCACAATAGCAAACACAAACCTAAAGTTACATAAGCATTTTAATCATTAAATGATTTCCAACTATTTCTTTTATTAATATTATCCATGGCAAATCTAATGGCTTGATAACTTCATGGCGGTTAGCTTAGTGTTTATTCTTATCCATTCCATTTTCAAAGACATTAAATGAAAGAAGTTCATGTTGTTTCTCCACCTTTTGTGTAACTTTCTACTCACATTGCATTATTTCTTTGCTAGTAAAAAGTATATGTATTCTTCCTGCTAATCATGTTTCTGTCATTTAATAACCAATAATAATGCAGTCTTTTATTATTATTAAATCATGAACATGAAATTATCATTTTTTAACTTTAATAAAGTCTTTGTTATCATTCAGTATAAGTTAATGAAAAAGTTTTATTTTTAAATGATAATAAATAAATTATTTATTCACTCCCAAGTTGCTCAAACTATAAAAGTTTTATTAAACACATTGTATTTAATAAACACTTTTGTAGTTGTTTTCTTTCTTCATTCACTTATAAACTACATGAAATAATAAATATGTGCATATTATAATATATATGTATATAAAAACAAAAATCTCTATAGAAATTCTATAATATACAAAAATTGAATATATAAAAATAATCAATAGCTATAATCAGTTGATGGAATGCCCCCAATAGTAGCAGTAGTTTTCATAAATATAATAACTATAATTAATTATCTGTGGTTAACATTGCTTTATGATACACACACTTATATTAAGTACATTTATGAATAATAAATTGCAGCCAGGATATTTATGCTCTTCTATTTTATATATATATATATATATATATATATATATATATATATATATATATATATATATATATATATATATATAACTACAACCATTAAATGTCTGTATTTTTAAATCATATAATAATAATTCAAACAAATATATTTAACACAGTATTCAAAATTAAATAATATATTCTTTACTAGAAGTACTTTCAATTGTTTCACTGACAATGAAACAATTGAAAGTACTTCTAGTAAAGAATATATTATTTAATTTTGAATACTGTGTTAAATATATTTATTTGAATTATTAATATATATATATATAGCTCGCTATAAATTTAATGTTTATCTATGTAATTATTATTTATTACATGCAATTTATTATATAATGTATTAAATTTAACTATATAATATTTTAGGATCGTTTTGCAAAAGGATTTTTTGAACCATTAAAAGATAAAACTGATGATCTGATATCACTCTATGGTTATGAAAATGAAACTCATACTGTGGCAGCATTTACAAGATTATTGGATACTTGTGATACTAAAATGGATCGAAGAATTACAGTAAAGAAACTATTATTATTATTATTATTATTATTATTATTATTATTATTATTATTATTATTATTATTATTATTATTATTATTATTATTATTATTATTATTATTATTATTATTATTATTATTATTATTATTATTATTATTATTATTATTATTATTATTATTATTATTATTATTATTATTATTATTATTATTATTATTATTATTATTATTATTATTATTATTATTATTATTATTATTAT
>JAQFVV010013955.1:0-60732 GCA_028023455.1 Epiperipatus broadwayi
CTGATTGAAATCCGATTCAATGGTGTCATTACACAAAAAAAATTTATTAAGCTTTTAATTTTCATTAAACGTAGAGTTTAAATTTTCATTATTATGTAAAAAGAATGCGTGTATCAAAACACACGTTTATATGTAAAACGGATTTTTTTTTAAAAAAATGTTTTTCGTTTATTTTAAAATAGTTTTCATATACCGCCTGTTTTTAAATCCATTTGATTTAAAAACAAGCTGGCTAGCTAATTGCATTCCTGTTGCTTTTATTTTAATTATTGTAACCAATTTTTATAGCGGAGATTTGATTTTATGTTGTTTTCATTTCAATAAACCCTGGGTGGAATTCTTAGATAGATTGAGCGGGAGATTAATATTTGCCCTGCCTAAGGTGTAGAAATTGGACAACAAGTAAAGTGTTTCGCGGAAAATGGAGCAATGTAGCCCCAAAAATTTGGAGTGTCAGTTAATTCATTGTTCGTTGATAGACAAGCTGTTTATCAAGTGAGAATTTATATCAGCGCGGACATTTAATTTCTTAAAAGACATTAGATGTGATTAAATACTTTTGCCTGCAACAAAATGAAAAATTCTATACTTGTTACCACCACCCGAATGGCTTGCTAACTCCACAAAAGGCGGATCCCTGACTTCCAAGTTTGCTCCAGTAATGCCTTGAACACCTAAAAGAAGCCGGAACCTCTCTACATCTACCTTGCTGCCTAAAGAACCTGAAAATGAACTTAAGTAAAAGTGCACACTCTACGTGAACTTTGTTTTACCGAAAGGTAACTATTTTCGTTTTTATTCTTCCCAGGGTAAATTAATTCTCATTAAATCTCTGCTCAATCTAATCATAAATATGTCTTCTTAAATCAATATAGCCTCATATCTAATATTTGCTGTGTTTTCCAATATTTTATAGTGTGTCTTGGAATCTTAGTTTTAAGCTTCCAATTTGCTTTCAGTTTTGTTTATTGGAGAGTGACGAATGAGTTTTATAGTTTATGCCTCGCTTTCATAAATGCTTTAGCAGTCTTGTATATATATATATATTTATGCTTACCTGTAATTATTTAGTATTCCATAATTAATTTGTAATTTTATGCTCTGGGTTGGCCCTAGTGCTTAGCCTCCAAAAATCTTTTGGCTGACGACTTATTGTCTAATGTTCGCAGGTGGAGATTTCGTTTCTAATATCTCTAAAGGCGGAGATTAGAATTGTGTTTTCTTTGTAATTTTGGAAGTCGTCAGCAGGAAGATAAAATTTATCCTTTCTTAAATTACAGGTGGGCAATACTTTCGTTCTGCTAGAGTATTTAAACTTTTAATATTTCGTACTCATGTGCACTCTCCGATAGATTTCTTTTGTAGTTATTATTGTGCTTTAAATTTAGTCAGGAGTGTGTACTCAGAATTTGTTTGTAAGTTTATTTTCTTTTCTTTATTGGCTGGGGCAGACGTAACTGTTTTTCTAATCATTTACTTGTCTCTTATTGAGACCATTAATTATTAATTTTAAAAGTAATTTTCGCCAATCGTTTGGCTGGGATTCACCAGGTTTAATTGTCTTAGTTTCAGTGATATTTTTCGATTGTTCTTGAGGTGGATCAATCACCGTTATTTTAAATGTAGTAATTGGTGCAGTTCATACCGATATAAGGACATTCGAGATCTGACCATGCTTAGATCTCGGAAAGCTCATTGGCACTGGGTTCTTTGATCTATTTCAGGGGCATATGGTTTAAGTATCATAAAGTGGAAACCAGTGTTTAAGTGAATCTTCTGCTGAACGAAATTTTCTCCCTCCCTTTTAAATTTGTTTATTAGAAGATCAGTCAGTCTGTCATAACTTTGCCTTTAGTATTTCTGGTACACGCCTGAGTTAACCTCCATTTATTGTGTCATAAACTTATATTTAATAATTTATTTGCTCATAATAAAATTTATGAAATATGTTTAAACTTAATTTGGCTGACGTTTGTCTTTGTGCTTTTTGTCTCAATTGTTTAAACAATATAAGATCTTTTGTTTCTCCCTGAATCTTGTCGGCGCAAACCATCATCATCATCTATTCTGATCACAGTAAACAAATTTTCCAGACACGTAGTGGTCTTGTGGCGTCCTCTTTTTCAGATAGATTGAGTATCCGGTATAATATATATATAAAAAGTACTTTTCTTTAAATACTACATTTAAAAATGATATCTGATTATTTTGCATTTTTTTGGACAGTTGTTTTTGTTAGTGTGTAGATATCAAAAGTAATATTTAAATACTAAATTTAAAAATGATACCCGAATAACTTTTTTTTTTTTGTATTGACAGTAATTAATCAGAAAGTGGGTTTTATTTGTCTTGCGTTGTTAGCCGAGAGGTATCACAGCCGCCATGCAAGCAAGTAGTTGGTTGTGGGTTCGCGTCCCGGCCGATGCTATGACATATGAAAAAAAAAAAAGTGGGTTTTATTTTCTTTGTGTGTATATGAAGAAATAGTTGTGGTCTTTTTTGAATAGAAAATAATACTCAATTCTACATTATTCAATTTACCCATAACATTTAAAAATTCACACTAAATTTTCAAATGATACCCAACTAATTTGCCTTTTTTTTTGGACAGTAATGAATCAGAAAGTGGGTTCTTTGTGTTAGTGGGTATATATAAAAAGGTACCATTATTTAAATACTAACTTTAAAAATGATACCAGACTATTTTGGGTTTTGGTCAGTAATTAATCAGAAAGTGGGTTCTTTTTGTTATTGTGTATATATAAAAAGTACCGTAATTCAAATACTACATTTAAAAATCAAACCTGCCTAATTTGCTTTTCTTTTTTAGGACAGTAGTTAATCAGAAACTGGGTTATTTTTGTTAATGTGTGTACATATAAAAACTAATCTTATTTAAATAGTAAATGTAAAAATAATACCCGACTAATTTTCTTTTTTTTTTTTGGACAGTAATTAATAATCAGACACTGGATTGTTTTTGTTTGTGCATATATATAAAAAGTAATTTGTCACAGATGAATTCTCGTGAAAACATTACTTTTCACGTGATTGTTGAAATACTGCTCTACCCATGCTTAAAAGCAATTTTTGAGGGTTACACATTCGTTATGGAACCTTCACGACATTGTTAATACAGTTCAACATAACAGTAGGTTAGGGCACTTGAAATAAAAAACCTTTGGAATGAAATTTTAAATAATTACGAGAGGCTAAAATCCGCACATCTTGAAATCTATAGTTCTTTTGAAATAATTACGTTCTGCTAAAATCTCGCACATCTTGAAATCTATAGTTCTTTTGACATAATATGTATATATTTAAAAAGTTTATCAAACAAAATATTTTTTTATTTTGTGAATTTTCATTTTTAATGGTTCAAAAATGCACTCACACATATACATAGCGATGTGTATAGCTGGGTTTGGCAAAAGAGAGAAAAAAATCAGAGCAAGTGTATACCCCCCCCCCCATACCTCTTCTATGAGTTTTTTTTAATTAAAATAACTAAATTAATTCAGTACGACCACGCAAATGACCGTTGATTGTACATCAAACTAAATATTATTTTTGTTAGTAAAGTAATATATATTTTTAATAATATGTTAGTAATAAGATATATATATATATATTAATAATGCATTAAATATACAAATACGTATTTGTGTAATTATCGCAACAGGGTTTGATTATACCTGCCCTGTAACAGGGGTGTGTAATCAACCCCTGTTGCAATAAATAGAGACAAATACATAGTCATATAATAAAATTTGATCTGGTGGCAAGCTATTGGCAGATAAGGCTGCACCCAGAATATCATCTAATCATCTATTGATCATTAATACAAGCGATAGCAGGTTTTTACATATATAAAACTTGTTGTGTTTTTCATAAATGTACCTTTAAAGTTTTCTTGCAATGATATAGATTGCAGAAGCTTTGACTATGTGGATAAACTGAACTGATATCAGACCCATATAGCTATCTAGTTTGATAGGCTGAGTTTGAAGACATTTAGGTGTCTAAAAAATTCATGCTTGCAAACTAATAAAAGTGTTTTGCATAAACACTTGGAGTTAATATTTAGGTCTAGTTTCTAACTCCTATCCCTTCACTGATGAGAGCAAATCAGCTTGAAATCAGCTGATATGAGGGTAGAGCAAAATGAAAGAGACAGTGAATATTGACTCTGACATTTATGTAAACAAATACGCTTGTTTGGAGGTCTTGGGTAAAGCTCCATCTATTGATCATTAATACAAGCGATAGCAGGTTTTTACATAGATAAAACTTGTTTTGTTTTTCATAAATGTACCTTTAAAGTTTTCTTGCAATGATATAGATTGCAGAAGCTTTGACTATGTGGAGAAACTGAACTGAGAGACCCATATAGCTATCTAGTTTGATAGGTTGAGTTTGAAGACATTTAGGTGTCTAAAAAATTCATGCTTGCAAACTAATAGAAATGTTTTGCATAAACACTTGGAATTAATATTTAGGTCTAGTTTCTAACTCCTAGCCCTTCACTGATGAGAGCAAATCAGCTTGAAATCAGCTGATCTGAGAGTAGAGCAAAATAAAAGAGACAGTGAATATTGACTCTGACATTTATGTAAACAAATACGCTTGTTTGGAGGTCTTGGGTAAAGCTCCATCTATTGATCATTAATACAAGCGATAGCAGGTTTTTACGTAGATAAAACTTGTTTTGTTTTTCATAAATGTACCTTTAAAGTTTTCTTGCAATGGTATAGATTGCAGAAGCTTTGACTATGTGGAGAAACTGAACTGAGAGATCCATATAGCTATCTAGTTTGATAGGCTGAGTTTGAAGACATTTAGGTGTCTAAAAAATTCATGCTTGCAAACTGATAGAAACGCTTTGCATAAATGCTTGGAGTTAATATTTAGGTCTAGTTTCTAACTCCTATCCCTTCACTGATGAGAGCAAATCAGCTTGAAATCAGCTGATCTGAGGATGTAGCAAAATGAAAGAGACAGTGAATATTGACTCTGACTGACGTCTTGGTAAAGCTCCATCTATTGATCATTAATATAAGCGATAGCAGGTTTTTACATATATAAAACTTGTTTTGTTTTATATATATATATACAGCATTTCGATATGCTGTATATATATATATAAAATATATGTATTTGTTTTATATATATATATACAGCATTTCGATATGATGGCTGCATATCAATTTAACCATATGCCATTCAGCATGATCAACAGCAGGCTGTCTTACTACAGAGTGTGGATCAAGTATTATCTGCCAAAGTCAAACAGTTAGTTATGATGTGTATGGACAAAACACACACCAAAGATGTGGAAATTTTCTTAAGGGAATGTTATTACAAAAGTATTCTATTTCAGGAGAAAGTCCCATTCTTGGGCCACCTTAAAAGAGCCCAAGGCATCAGGCCACACCCAGATAAAATAGTTAGTGGCCATCAAAGGTTTCCTGGCACCTAAGTCCAAGAAGCAAATATGATCCTTTTTCAGTATGTGTAACTTCTATAACCATTTTCAGGAGCAGTTTGCTCAACATATGGGATCATTGGTTAAGTTACCTCTGCCATCCAAAGTATTCTATTTGTTTTGAGGATCAACATCAGACAGCAGCCAATCATAAGTTATATAACCAGCATCCTTTGGCTGATAGACCCACAATCCAGTTCTCGAAATATCCCAATGACTAGCTCATAGTCTAATTCAGGGTCCAACATATTAGTTAAAACATAAAATAGCTTTATAGTAATTTATTGGTGAGGCAGTGACAAGAGAGAAATAGAACACAAACAAAATAAAAATTAAGGCAAACATTAATATTTAATTATTTATGCACACATATATTTAATATAATATAAAATAATAAATTTTACATAAGAAAAATATAAATGACTTTAGGCTATAGTTATAATACTCCATTAATTAAAGTCCATTCATTTAAAATAAAAAGACTAGATTGTGATCAGAATATATTTTAAAATGTATTTACATAGGTTTTCATGATTGTCAGTTTCCAACCAGTTGGCTTTTTTGGTCTCCATTGATAGTTCCAGGGCTTGTCTTCCATTCTTTGTATAAACAATGGTAGATAGAGATTAGCAGCAGTATTGATTCACTATTTAGGCATTTTTGGGGGCAGTGGTTCAGACAAGCACAGTTGATTGCTGAAGGCTTGTGGCATAAAATCCTGTCAGATATGTCCATGGCTTTTGCAGAATTTCCATTAATGCTGACTGCAGCAGTAATGATTAGCTTACTACTGCATTTACAACTTCTGAATATTCTGCATTCTTTAGAAAGAACCCAAACTCCAGTATAATAACAAATTGATGACTGGAATAATTTAATCACAATTTGCAAAGCAGACTATATCACAAACATACTGGAAAACAATAACCAAGATGTAACTTTTATACCTTAACTCACTTATTGTTTTATTTTATTTTGGCTTGAATCTGTCTTTTAATTAATTTTACATTTCTTTAATTAATTTATTTATACCTTTGTCTTAATTTTGATCCATTTAGATTCATCTAAATGATCTTGATAAGATGGTTTACAGTTTTTTAATTAATACAATTTCATCAGCAATCTTATAAACTAATTAATAACATTTTTGAAAGTTTTCTTTTACAAACAATTTTTTACAGATTAATTTTATTCTAAATTTTACATATTTAGCTATTACTTTATAAAAGCTCTTTTCTTTAAAAAGAGAGAGAGAAAAAAGTTTTAACTTTTCTTTAATTCTATTATACATTCAACCACTCCTGCTAAGCAGTTTTGCTGTGTTCCATAGTGATAGTATAAACCCATGTTTTGTGTTTATGGAAAAATCAAAACTACAGTTTACCAAAAATCTGCACATACAGGAAAATACCTAGCATATACATCCAATCACACCAGAAACACAAAACATGGAGTTATACTATTACTATGGAAAAGAGCAAAAGAAGTTTGTTCAGAAACCAGCAATTTGGAATATCTATATAGAACAAACTGTTATCTAAAATGGTGATCCATCAGCTTTTATTAAGAAAACATTAAATAGGCAAAAAGAATCATTAAAGACAATTATTGGTACTGTAGTATATTTATACATTCCAAAACTAACAGACAAATTAAGGAAAACCTGCAATCAGTATAACATCAGAACAGTATTCCAAAGCCATATCACCCTATGAGGAATTCTAACATCTACAAAGCCTAATCTTGAAATGATGAAAAGAAAAAACTGTATCTATGAAATACCATGTGAGTGTGGAAGAACATATTGTTGAGACAAGTCATCCCATTGAAAAGTGCTTGCAAGAACACAAACTGATGTTTAGAAGAGAGAAAACAGATGTGACTAAGGTAGCATAACATGTATGTTCCAATGAACATATGTTCAATTGGGAAAATAAAAAAAATAGTAGATAGACAAGAAAAGGTACAAAGAAGAAAATTTAAAGAAGCTGCTCACATGACAATGGCAAAAAATTTCATTAGCCAACCCAGTGTGACTATACATAATGTATGGAAACCACTAATCAACATTGTTCTTAAAAAAAGTGGAAAAATCAGGAGGAAACTCATAGATAAGTATATGAAATTACTACAGACTATTGCCTTTGGCAGGATGGTTTAGTTGGTTAGAGCATTACCTTAAAATTCAAAACTCAAGAATATAAGGACCCAGGTTAGAACCCTATGCTAGTACTGTCACTGATAAGGCCACCATCACCTGATGAAAAGGGAAGAATAATACCTCTCAAAAGATTGTGCATACACTAACCTGTTTAATGTACTATTATTGTACTGGTCAAAATTGTATATTCATCTAACAAAAGCTAGCATCTAGGCAAAAGTATCTCAAGTCCAATCATGGGCAAGATACACAAGTTAGGAACAATCATGAACTTTGCCCTGTATGCCAAGATTCCACATTCAATTACTTATGAGCAGCAAATCCAATGATACTAGAATATTTAATTCACCACCAGCCAACATCACACAGCAGAGAAACAAAGAGACTCAGGGGGAAATCAGGACAAATGCATATATACATTTTAAAACAGACAAGCACTTATGCTTAACTTTTGGGGATCTTAGATCATAATATTAAATACAGATATTTATAGGCTTGAGCTTTTTGAAAAGAGGGATCTAATATAAAGTGTCACGATGTTAGCATAATGGCTGAATATTTGCAAATCCAATTTTTGAGGTGCTTTATCATATTACAGAAGGAAACAGTCTAGCCAACTTGCCACCTCACATTTTGTGGAAACAGTTGACAAAGTTTCCTCAGACAGAGTTGCAATGGGCTGAACTTTTCAAGAATTATCCCAAGCATTGCTCTCATTATGTGAGTATAAATATATATGGTCGAGGAACATTCATCGCCCTATTTATGACCTGAAACAAAGATGATGACTTGGGTGTTCTGATGCACATCTCTAGATAAAGCTTAATAACATAAAGATTAGCCCATGATAACAATGTTTTGGGATGGATTAATAACTAGTCCAATATCTATAATTAAACTTCTAACCTATAATGATAACATAAAAGACAATGGTATGATCATATTTATTAAATGTAGTGTAAAGATATTATTAGAAAATTATTTTTAATACCAATGAAAGTTCTAAATCCCATCCCCCTTTTCATTACTATTATTTAATAAAACTCCACATACATTTAACATAGTATACAATTAAGTCTAAGGTGTGCTTTAAGAAAAATATTCATATATATGTTTAGATGGGTGAGAATAAAGATATAAAAAGTAATATATATATATATATATTTAACATATTTGTTTGCATTAATATTGCGCTCTTACGGAGATAATTAACATTGCATAAGTCGTAAACTAATCAAAGGTGAAACTTTATTTCTCCCTCTGTTGTTTATGCAAAAAATATAATAATTAGCAACCTTTTTTTTTAAAATCTCTCCAAACTAGCAAGCATTATAGTTTTAAAAGTAAAAACAAACTAATTAATTGTTACTCCTATCTAATGCAAGGAGCTAGGGTAAAAATAACTATGCTCGTGAAAGTGAGAGTTCATTGAAATATCATTTAGCATTTAAAATATATATATTAGACAAAATATTAATAAAATAATTGCCACATTAAATTAAAAATGAAAGAAATTATGAGGCTAATCAAAATGGGTATAGAATAAAATAGACTATAAAAGTTACAAATAATTAATATTACTTCATATTTTAAAAGTTAATCAGGAGAAATTTCTCAGTTCATAAAGGTGGCACTTTACAGTGTTACCTTTGGAAAGCAGGTAGCAGATCACCCAGTTGGTTTTCACAGTATAGCAGCAGGTTTGTGGATGCTCATCAGTAGTGAAGGGCTGGCTGGAGTTGAATTGGCCTGGTCATGGAGAGGTGTTTCTTGAAAATTGGAGTGACATATATTCATTCAGCGGATGCCTTACAAATCTAAGTACTCTGCCTGATGACTGAATTTAGGCCCTATTTATATGACTCTGGTTTATCTAAGGAATGCTATGAAGTTGTAAGACCTGCAGCTATAAAATTTTACTGCAAAACAGCATTTAGTAAGGAATTTTGCCTTTGTTAATCAGGTAGTGTAAAACAATGCAAACGGATTAGTATTTTTGAAACAATTGTTCTAAATCTATTTCTGGCTCAGAAATAGATTTTACCAAATTTCTAAGTTTTGTTAATGAAATTTAATTAATTTTCTAATAGAGATAATAATTTAATCATGCTAATTGATTTGGGTTTAGAATGCTTTTTCAATTGACCAAGCCGATTGTATCATCCCAATTGCAATTACATACATATGTATTTTTAGTATATAAAATTTTAAATATACATTTTAATATAACATATACAAACATAAATATTAATTTATGCCTAATCCCCCATCACTTTTAACCTTTTGAATGATGATTATATAATTGGCCGAATGAGTTAAAAATCAAAACTTGTAATTGGCCAACTCACAACTTTAACAAAATCTATTGTTAAAATAGATCACTTTTAATAATATAAATATGTTAGTTTCGTTTGTAAAAAGTATATTACTGAATTTTCAGATTACGAAAGCAAACGAAAATCTTTTCAAAAATAAAATTTGATTTATAATTTAAAAAATATTCAATTGCGGTGAAATAAAAGTAACCGCTATTCAACCAACCAAAAAAGATTGCTGACGCAATCTTTTTTTTTTCACTTTACGTTACGATCAATATGTAGCAATAAATAAATAATTCTTGGTAATATCTTAACTATTTTTCTAAAATAATTTGATTTTTAGTATTATTTTATCAATAATAATTTGTAATTCAATTCAAATATTGTTTAAAATGTTGTAAACATTCGTTTATCATTTTCGTAATAAAAATCAAAACGAACGTAACTTTTTACTTTTTGGCAGCCATTACCCTTTCTGACAGAAGTGGGACAGCCAATAAGATTCAAGAAAAGTTGGTGAAGAGGTGGTGCTTTGGTTTTGTTTGACATATATGGTCATTTTTATTGATTTTTTACTTGTAAAATAACTCTGAAGAGGGCACCATCTTACAGAACTTTTGATTTTCTTTCTAATGACGTATCATATGTATACGTGGGATAAAAAGTAGCCGATTTAGAGTAATGTCAAATCTTCTCGTTTTTAGACGAGTCATGCATTATAAGAGTTAATATGTACATGTGATTTATACACATATACGACCTACTAAAATTATATGAAATATTATTATTAATTTATTTAATTCAAGATTATTAAATCTTTTGTTAACATTTATTTTGAATATAAAATTTAAAAAAAAAATTAACTAAATAGGTGCATATATATATATACGTAGCACTGGAATTTGAATCCAGTTTGGTGGTGAGGGATCAGATAGGACTGTGAAATGTAATCTGAATCTCAGATTATTTCATTAATGTATTTGAAATATTTAAATAAAGTTAAATTTTTCTAAAGATATTCAATACATATATTAGATGATGGAAATAGTTCAATATAAAAATACAACCAGATAGCTATATGGATCAGTTTTCACCATATATTAATACTTTCAGCAATATAACATCACAAATACTTTCAAGGGTACACTTATAATAATTAATAAAACAAGACACAAATTGTGTAACTTGCTTTTAAGCTTGTATTAAAATGTTCACTAGAGGGAGCTTACCAACTAGCTCCAATCAAGCATTAATTAATAAGTGCTGAAAAAGAAGGAATTCAAAATATTTAACAGAATGTTCTTATCCTCAGATCGAGTAGTTGTGAGCTTATGGCTTGCCTCAGTGATCAGCTAGGACTCCAGACACTAGATCTAAAATACCAACTCAAATGTCATCACTTATCTAATATGTTACTATCAATTTAAAAACCTGAAATTTTTCAGACGTAAATGTCTTCAAATCCAGCTTTACAAACCAGATAGCTATATGGGTCTGAACTTAGTATATATTAATAGCTTTATCAATATAACATTGATGTTATATTTTTAAGGCTACTAATATATGGTGAAACTGAACTGAGTTCAAACCAATATAACTATCTAGTTTGTAAAGCTGGATTTGAAGAGATTTACATGTCTAAAAAATTTTAGGTTTTTAAAATAATAGTAACATATTAGATAAATGCTGACTTTTGAGTTGATATTTTAGATCTAGTATCTGGTGTCCTAGCTACTCACTGAGGTGAGCCATTAGCGCAAAATCAATTGAACTGGAGATAAAGATCTTCTGATAGAGATTTTGAATTCTTTCTTTTTCAGCACTTATAAATTAAAGCTTGATTGGAACTAGTGACAAGTTCCTTCTAGTGAACATTTTAATACAATGTTTAAAAGCAAATTACACAATTTGTATCTTGTTTTATTAATTTTTATATATATAATATTATAGTTAATATTATAATAGTATATATATATATATTGTAACCATATATTTTAGTATAAAATATATTAACTGATGTAACTAGTATAAAAATTTCTCTTTCTTCTTTTGGTGATTTGATTGGCTTGAGCTGCACTTTGAACAGATTACTCTCTTATATTATTTTAATAAATTTAAATTTTGCTTCATTCCGTATACTAACTCATATCAAAACGTTTAACTTTTTAAAAATTTGACAACACATAAAAATTTGGTAAAATATTATTAAAAATAATATTTTGTTTTATTTGTTTAAAATGATCTTAAATTGTTATTTATATTAAATTTACAGAACCATTTATTCAGTTAAATTTAATTATTAAAAATAAATACAGTAATTACATATGCGTCTCAATGTAAAAAAAGAAAAGAGCGCGAATTTAAGGAAAGATTGTCTGATTAGTTTGCTTTTGGAGGGAAAAAGAAAAGAAAATGGTAAAGGCAAATGGTGTAAATTTGATAAGCTTATTTTAAAATAGTTAATAAGTAAACTGATTACCACAAAATTTGCTATAAACGTAAATATAACATAGTGGTAATTAATTATAAGATGCATTGCTAAATTTAAAAGTCTGTTCAAGTCGGCTGGCCAAGTGGATCGAATCACCGGTAATAAATTTTCCAATATTACATTTTTAAAATGTCGGAGCTTCCCAGTTTAAGTTTGAAAGAATTAAATACAAGATTTTGGTATGTTTTGAAATATTTATTATTCTACAATTTGGAAAAATTAAATAAGTATTTTAATTACAGAAGTTTTATGAATATGAAAATTTGTTTTTAAAAAAAGAAGAATTTTAAGTTAAAGTAAAACGTTAAAGTTATCAAAATATTTTAATATTTCCGTTTTTAATTCTAATAAAATATAATATTGATTGATATTTAACTTTACAATGCCAGTAATATTTGCTAGTTAATTTGTTTAACATTTGGATAATAAACATTCTTCAAATAATTAATCAAAGCTATTTTATAATTTTATCGTCGGTTTAAAATGAATAAATTAATTGCTGTAATTAGTATTCCTGGATTAACGCATGGATAAATAAATACTTGCATGGATGTGATAAACTTGGATCACTTTTGATAGAGAAATGTAGAGATTAATAACTTTATGAAAAACATTTTCATTTAAATTCTGCGTATCATGTTTTAAAATTGTTTCATGTTTGGGGAGCCACGCAAAATCGTTAATCTACTATTGCTTATAATAACTAATCAAATGGATAGAATTGCATGTATGGAATTTAACTACAGTTATATCTATTACCTCGTATACTTATTATTCTACACATCGTACATGGATTCCACGGATCACATTAGGAGTTATAAAATGCTATACAATCCAATTTGTGATACACACATCTGCTAAAATTCATGTATTGAACTATAAATGCTATACATTTAGTTTTATCACACACACACCGTTAAATTTTATATATTCGATGAATAATACATTTATTTAATTTTATCATTATATGAACTTGCATGTGAAGTTCATAAGTTATATTTTATTAAGTTTAAATTAATAAGGGTTGAATAAAATATTTATTCTAGAGAATAGCGCTTGCGGAAAAGCTTAAAAGTACTAAATGAATTCATGAGATGTATCAATCTTTGTGAGATGTTTTGTGAGTCTTTCCAGATTTATATTCCTATGCCAATATTACTTATATTATATTACACATGTTTATTTTAAGCAAGATAAGTAGTACATTAGTTGTCCTGATTAGCGTAACATTTTATTATGCAAGAACCCACATTTGCTAAAGTGTTAGTGTATTCTGAATAGTCAGAAGAACTGAGGAGGATGATTTTGCACTTTAATGTGAAGTAAATAATAATGTTGTTTTAGAATGTTAAAGGGCTTTAATCTGTGCTGGTGGTTAATCCGCAGATTATTTTAATTGCCATTTTTGTATTTTACACACATTCCTGCGCCGGTGGTTAATCCGCGGAATTGTGTGATTATACGTATTACTTTATGATGGTGTTTAAATACACAAAACGTTTAGTATTATTTAATTCCTACGTGTAGATGAATGCATCCACAGGAATATGTTTTGCTTCACAGATATAAGTTGGGCAAAGTATTTTAGTTAAATCTGCTAAATCATCTTCTTCATTTGTAAGCATAATTTATCGGTTAGATTATTAAATGATAGCAGGACATTCTATTCAAGTACTTCATAATAATTAACTGTTGGTTGATTATTATTTACCGGAACGTAAGTTTAAATTGTCACTTTAATTAATGATTACATTATAGCTAAATCATACAGACATCATATTATTTATTATATTATTATAGGTGTACAGTAGGGATTTATTGAATCTGGAAATGACGTTAAATATTTCATGAGTTTGATGCTGAATTTCGTATAATCTCATCAATATTCATTATATTAGATTGAAATAAGGTATGATTAGATTTTAAAACTGTACCTATGAGATGTTATTGAAGAAAGTCAATGGAATTATCATTTATTTATTTTATTTGTTTATTTATGTTTTATTTAGAATATTGAAATTAATTACTTATTGTTCATAAATTTGTAAATAAACGTTGATTTATAATTAAACTTACTGTGCCGTTGCTATGTGTCATTCATAACATCAGAAATCATAAACTTTGGATAGAGCATACATTGAAGAGCATATATTGAATTACATATTATCGTCAACATGATATAAGAGTTTATAAATATTTTTGAGAAAACATTTAGATGCTTTTCGTCTTTGGTAGTTTATGATGAGTAAGGTATAATAAAATCCCATTTACCTTTTCCATCATTGTGGCTTTGCGTAGGTGATTCTAGTTTAAAATTATAAATGAATTATTAAACTTGTAAACAGATTTACTAAATAATGACATGATTAAATATATTTACTTAACGTTTTTAAATTGTCATTTGTCAGTATAAGAAGAGTCTCAGTAATATGATAAACTATAAAATCAGAACCCAAGTATTTATATTTATTTATTGCAAAGCTTTACCTAGACTAGCATTCGTATTAAAAATCATATAGATGGTTTAAAATTTCATAATCTTATGTAGTTCCACAAATTATGCCATCTTGTACATGGTCGGCCATAGGGTCGCATACCATAAAAATCGCAAATTAAGGTTTAAAAGTAATAACATTGCACTTATAATTTGTTTAATGTGTTTTATAATAATACTATGATAGGTCTTCATGGTATACCCTGGCTGCGATTAAATTAAATTGTAAAAAGTTTATGTTAGATCATTAGTTTGGTCTGTAGTTGTGGTCTTTGGTGCATAAAATAGACAGCATGATATGCTTTTGGATACAGCTCTTAATAGCTGACAATGTACAGCAGGAATTGATTAGTGATCGAAGTTACAATTCCTAGTGCACTTATATTACGTAATTGGGACCACACAATTTGCGGTTACAATTTTTAGTGCCGCAACGTGTTCATACACGATAGGTAGATGAGGGGCAAGCAGATGGTTACAATATATATATATATATATAACTGGGTGGGGTGATTTATTAATCACTTGAGGGATGATCCAGAATCTATATGTGCAATTTTGACTCTTTAAATAAAATAATTTGTGACACAATATTGTAAAACTTTTATACAAAAAATATGATACAATTATTTATTCTTAATATATTTGATCTACACCAAGGCAATTTAAATATTGCACCACTATAGCTGCTTAGGCAGAGAAGAGAGTACCCAAAGAGTACCTGTATCCAAGCTGAGCTATATATATATATATATATATATATATATATATATATATATATATATATATATATATATATATATATATATATATATATATATATATAAATACAGTTACAATTCCAGAACACAGATGCCTTTTCGGCTGCAGAATTCAACACCTATCATTAAAAGCACTTTTTTGCTTCAGAGTAAACCCTAGGTGCCAGTCAGTTACCCAAAGATAAATGATGTGTGAATGATTGGCAAACTAATTCAGTGATTAAGATATCCCAACTAGCTTAATCAAAAGGAATATTATAGTATACCATTATTTTATTTAGTGGTAAAAGAATTGATTGAAAAATATTAAATTTTAATGATAATTTATTTTAGCTAAATACTTATTATTATAATTTTTAAACTACTTTTATAAAATCTTAATTAGTCTAACAATGATATTTTATATAATGACTACACACATTCTTAATTCATACAATAAAATATAAAATAACATGAAGCATTAAATAAATATACAAAATTAATATAACATATCATAAAGCATTAATATAAATGACATTTCAAAAATATGCACATCAATAGTTTGTTTTATGCAGTTTTAGAGTTCACTTATTAATTGACCCTGGGAGGCTTCAAATTATTGCAATGGCTACTTTAATATCAGAAATGGAAATAAAAATGTTATTCATTACCTATAGGATTTTGGACACTGAATTCTTCTGTTTGCTGCTTCAGGTGAGTTTGTCAACCAGTTGGACTTGAGGTTTTATGGAGGTTCCTATGCTTACTATTTTGTGGCACTATTCTTTAAGACAATTAGATATTTATGGTATAGGAAGGCATCACTTTTACTGGGCAGGCAACTGGTTCCATCAGACTCAGGCTAGAGCAAGGCCATATGATTACAATAGTTGTTAGCACTGCATTGTTATGGTACACACTTATTGATTGACTGAACTGATTGAAGAACTGATAGATTGAACTGAACTGATTGACCAATGAAAAAGTGGACTATTTATGTGATGACCTATTGTCACTTTGTTAATTAGTTTTTATATCTGCCAGCTATATATGTTGTTGGAATTTGTCCACTTTTTGATTACATTCTTTTGATAAGATTTTGATCCTGTTTCAGTTTGTAGCCATTGTTAATTTGTTGTTTGTGGATTTTTAATTAGTAGTCATTGCTGGGTCTGTTTTTTTAATTTTTTAACTTTCATCTATCATTTTATCAACACTCACACATTTTACTATACTTCTTTATTTTTACAATCATTCGCTACTTATATATATATATATATATATATATATATATATATGTAAAAAATAAAGTTTGATATCTGTATTCGTTTCACAATATATGTAATATACAAATCAATATATATATATATCAAAATACAGTACAATTTATATAAATTATATTCTTTTAGAAGTACTTTTGACTATACACTTTGTAGTCTTTATCAACTATATAACATTGAATAATCAAAACGAGACAACCCTTAACAATACCCATAGTTCAATTCAGATTTCCCACAATTCTGTTATCTTAACATTTGATGACTGGCGATTCATTAACATTTGATGATTTCTTGAAATCAACATAGCCTCTTTTATTTTACGTTTATTATGACAAAGTTCAATTTGAATAATTTTCATATTTTTATAATCAAATTTAAATCCATATTGACAAGATTTATTATGATCAAATATAACAGATGATTAAGGTTTATTTACATCTGTTCCATATTGATTCTCTTTTTGAATTCTTTTATATAAAAGCATATGTTCTTTTATTCTCTTCTCAAATGTACACTTAGATTCACCAATGTATTGTACGCCGCATCCACATATCAATCTATATATAATAATTTTGATTAAACTTTGAATTTTGAATTTTAGAATTATTAAGCAATCTATTTATGTTATTTGTAGAGAAAAAAGCAATATGACACAAACCATTATAAATTTTCCTAATAAACTTGACCTGCTCATCTGATATAAATGGCATTGAAATCCATTTCATTTTGATATTTTTATTTTTAATTTTATTATAGTGTTGATTTCTTTTAAATCCTTTAATAATATTAGCAATTGCATTTTTATAATAACCAATTTTCAACAAGTCATTAACATATAATATATATATATATTATATATGTATATATATATTATTTCTTTCAAATAACAGGAAAAGACTTTTTTTTAAATTGAATAAAAAGGAGAAATATTTTTTTTTTTTTTTATGTAAAAGAATTATATTTTAAGCTTTTAGTTTTTCTCTTTTTTTAAGTTTTATTTTCAACTCCCTTCCAATTAATTAATTGTAACCTTTACTGATAAATGACATCTATACACAAGTTTAAAACTCTTTAAACTTTTATAGATTATTTTCTTTTAGTGAACTATTTTTAAAAAAAAAAAAAAAACTCTTTAAATTTCTTTTATTGAAATTTTAACTTATATGAATAACTCTCTAGATTTTTATAAATTTATTTATCTCAAACAAAATGTTTTTCTTTGTTTTTAATTTACTTATTTACTGACAACTTAAACTGCAATACTTTTATTATTTATTATCAATTTTAAACTTTACGTTGTTTTATGAATAATTTTTATTTTTTGTTAATTGTAAACACAATTTTAATGAGTATTATCAGTAGTGTTACAATATATATGTATTGTAATGGTCAGGTTTGTAAATTTTCTCAACAGACTGAAAGTCTGAGTCAGAGAACCAAAGGCTGACCAAGTCAGGATAGTAATATCCTACATCTGATCATACCTCAACTCTCACACTCATGCTTCCAAGTCAACCAATTGTGAATGACATGCCTGAGGTTATACTCGATATCTCTTTATTCATGCCCCAGCAATAGAACAGCAGTAAAACATGAGACATCCCCCATTACATTTACATAACTTAACTAGTGATTCATAAGGTAATGAGCAAGAATGGAGACTGAGACAAATTTATATTTCATAAATTTAATATAATACTTATTAAATAATAGGCAATATAAATTGGCTATAGCTGGTTCACACACAGGTGAGTGAATACTCAGGGTTATGAAGAAGATATATTACAGCAATTTATAGTGTGCTCACATGCAGGTGAGTGACTCAAGGTTATAAAGCTAATTATATAGGGATCACATGCAGGTGAGTGGTTCAGGGTTATAAAATAATATTACAAAGCAATTTATATAGTGCTCACACACAGGTGAGTGGTTCAGGGTTATAAAATAATATTACAAAGCAATTCATATAGAGCTCACACACAGGTGAGTGGATGTTCAGGGTTACAAATGATTTAATTAGTCTATGACTTTTTAATAAGCTTATGCCATCCATGTCTTAACTTATGCTATGTTTTATATAGTGGAAATAAGTAACAGTTAGAGTGATCATTTTTTTATTAACTGATAAAGATTATATTATTATTATTAAGTTTAAACTTAACTATAAAGATATTTACATATTATATACTCGCTACAGATTATATTACTATTACCAAACCAAGTCCAAACTTAACTATAAAGATATTTGCATGTTATATAATCGCTACACAGATAAATGCATTAACTCAGATTCCGAATTGGATCAAAGCCAAAGTTACTTTCTAGGGAAGCTGAACTGAGATGTGGCAGTCGGATGTCAGATTCTAGTGTGTTATAAACTATAGTATCACAATAAATGCACCTCGAATGTATTCTTAATTGAGGTTTATTACCTTGTAAACAGTTCCCCCAACCAGTCTGCTTGCTATAATTGAAGAGGCCTTTTTATTAGAGTAGAAGAGTGGCTTATGAGCCCTTTGAAATGCTTTGGTTCTGCTAAATATAAATAAATGTCACAGTTGCCTAAACTTTTAAGGTGTGACTTGATATGGAAATGATCCTGATGTAGGCCATTATAGATATAGCAAGAAGATATGCATATTTATGCTAACTAGCAATACATTGCTCCACCAGTCAGTTCATAAAGAGATTATTAAGTCACATGATAAAGGTGATTAATGACAATCTGATTTAAAGGTCTCTGCATAGCTTCTTAATCTTTAATTAAATGAAGTTATAGCAAACTTAAAGATTTACTACAACTTGAAACATTAATTATATGTCATATAATCTATCTCTAATATCAAACAAACTGACTTTTAAATAATTTAAGTCAAATAGGGATTTTTAAATAGCTCACGCAAAATATTGATTTTTAATTAAATTACTCAAATATTAATTTTAAATAACTCATCAGAATAAGCCCTACTAATAATGCAAATGTGTTTTAAATAATATACGCAAAATATACCTTTTAAATAGCTTGCGTAAAATATACTTTTTAAATAAATGGCAAAATACATATTTTAAATAATTTATGCAAATATACATCTTAAATATCCTGAGAAAAATCTGCATTTTAAATAACATATGTAAATTATACCTTTTAAATAACTTTAGCAAAATATTTTCATTTTAAATAACTTGAGCAAAGATGTGTTTTAAATAGCTTGTTTGGGCATTATAAATAACCAATTCACTCTAGCGTAAATAATAGTTTTAATTCAGAAGGGAGTTTTGCCTATATTCTTTATATTACAATAATCTAATATAATAAAAAGTGATTACTCGCCCCTCCACCATGTTCCAATGGACATAGCATAAATTAATAACATGAACTTAAAACTAATGATAGATGGCATAAGAATAAATTGCATAAAACGATCAATAAAATTATAATTTAGAAATGAAACTTTGTTTGCATGGTTTTATAGAAACAAAATATTTATGCTTAATTAAAATATTAATGATCAATTCAAATTATTTATGGTCAATCAAGAATTTTGAGAGTGCTCTAAGCTTTAAATAAATTTAATATAAACAGTTTAGTGTAACATTTAATGATATAATTAATTACGGGTATTATTAGTTAGCTAGCTTTTCATTTAGAATAAGTTTAGTTATGAAATTAAATATTCTGCAGAATGATTTACCGGCAATCTTGATATTGAGACTTTCAAGGCATCTTTTCCTTATTACATAGGTTGTGGCTTCTTTAGGTTGGAGTCTGGATGTGGCTTTGTCAATTTACTTCTCTGACAGCTTTCTCCATCACTTTGGTCAGGGACTCTCTGGAATTTCAGGTGTAGTTTCTTTTTCACTGCACTGGGCATGGCTGAGGTTGGTGTTTTCTCTCATGGTAGCAGCTTGTCTGAGAAAGCAGACAGCTGGCCTCTTGTCTCTAGCCAACAATCATCATTGGAACAGCTTGGGTAATGGATTTCTAAAATTCAGCTTGCTATAAAATACAGCAGAAAGTTTTCTTATTTAATTTTTTCAGCACTGGTCTTCAGAAATATTTTCGGCAGTAATAACAATAATTTTAACAGCAACAGCAACAAGCACTTGAAGAAGAAGTAGAAAAAGAGAATGATGGCTACTACAGGCCCCTTTATATATTATATTTTTGACAGTAGTCCCCTCCTCCTTTTAGTCTTGCCACATCACCTGATTACTAGTTCAAACTAGCCTTTAACTAAATATCCACTTAGTAAAATATTTAGTATAGCTAAATCTGGACTTAAAGGCTTCATTATTCCAATTGACGTCATAGTTAACGAGGGACAAAGATGATATTCCCAAGAGAGTTGCAATAGCACTTAGTATAGATTTATGCCTGACTGAATTTTATAATTGGTCTTAGTTATAATTTTAAACGGGTCAAATTTAGCTAAAGATTTATTTTTAGAAATGTTAAAACTCATAAACAAATTATCAGCTTGTGTAATTTTAAACAAACAAAAGAACTGAAAATTATTTAACTTGAAATTTATGTAAAATGAATATTAAACTTAAATAAATAATTGGTAAATATGGTACTTCAACCCAACGCTGTGGTGCCATCAACAACCGGTCAGAAACCTGCAAGAGATAATTTTTTTTTTCAAAAAGTGTCTGAAAATCGTCAACTAAAAAAGCCCAAGGCTAAACATATAAAAATGCTGAAAAGTGGCAAGGAAAAAATAACTTTATTATCAAAAAGTGCATGAAAATAGACAACTAAAAAAGCCTGAGGCTTGACATATAAAAACTCTGAAAAGTGGCAAGGAAAAAATAAATTTATATCAAAAAGTGCATGAAAATAGACAACTAAAAAGGCGTGAGGCTAGACATATCAAAGTGCTGAAAATTGACAAGTAAAAAATAAATGCCTGATGCTGTATATATTCAAGAAATATTGTGAAAGTCCAAATTTAAAAAAAAAAAAAACACTCAAAATGCTATAAAATTTAAAATTAAAAAATATATATATAGCTGAAAAATTAAAAAATAAAATAGCTGAAAATACGTTACCCCCCCTCCCACGAGCAATAATTATCCACTTAAATTGACAAGTAAAAATGCCTGACACTGTATATATTCAAGAAATATTGTGAAAGTCCAAATTAAAAAAAACAAAAACAATCATAATGCTACAAAATTTAAATTTAATATATATATAGCTGAAAATGAAAAGCAATATACAAAAAACCATTAACAATGGTGGAAGGTGGGAAATGCAATATACAGGAAACCATTAACAATGGTGGAAGGCGGTAAATGCAAAAACAGAATTTCATCAAATTATTTATTAAGCTTCCAATTTGCATTTATCTGCAATGCATTCAAAAGTAATTATTTGATCTCTGCTTTAAAATTAGGGCATTGTCATTTAAATTCGTCAAGCAGTACATTAAAAATAATTATCAACGTAAAATATACCCCTACCACACAAAATAACTGAAATTCCCAATTTACATCTTAGGTGTAATACTTAAAAAATAAACGATTATAAACATTATCAAATCATTTAAATTCATCAATATTTTTTAAAAAAAGCGATATACAAAAAATAATTACCAATGTCTTTCCAGAAATTTCAGTGATTGCACTGTTTTTGTTTCAAGAAATTATTGTTCAAGCTGGGCCAAAAAAGCTATGACTTCACATTTTGAAGATACAAAGATGACGTGTAATAGAAAAAAAAATTGCAGCATAACATTTTTAAGAATCAAAGCTTTCATGAAATAGAAAAATTAGTTGCAGCATAAAAATCCATTATCTATCAAATAATAAAACGAATTAAATATCCATTATCTTTTACAACTTTTTTTAAAATTATAACATTTCTCATTTAGCTTAGTAGGCACTTGACTGTTTTCAACATAAAAATCCATTAAAAAGGTTATTATTAAATTTAAAATTCACATTTTTAGAGAACAGAAGATTAAAAAATAGTGGTTATTTGGGTTAGAATATTATAATGTACAAAGTATAAAATTTAGATCGATGGAATCTTAATAGCTTGCAAAATTGCATCAGATAGATTTTCATCATGATGCAGTCTTCACCACATGAATTTTCTCAAGTACGAATCCAAATGATGTCAAGTGGTTCCCCTTGTTTATTGTGCCATTTCAAAAGTCCCCAAAGTTTTTCTGCATTCTGAGTATGTGCACCTGTAGTGGGATCAACAAAATTATAAGAATGATTTACTATTAAATGCTGGTAACCTGCAGCATTCAATTCCTCGGTTTTGTACAGTTTCCAACAATCAGAATATATGAAGGATCCTGGTGCTATGTGTTCTTTAATGGCATCCAGAAGAACAGATGCTGTGCGACCAGGAATAGCAACAATAAAACACTCTTTAGTTTCCCTACATAAACCACCAAATAACCATTGCTGCAGAAGAATTCTACGCTGCTGGTTTTTGCGACTAGTAAATAAAGTTTCCTCTACCTCTACAATTTTCCCTGGACCTTCAATTTTGCTGGATGGGTGAGATAGCAGACTTTCTTTACAGGCCTATCTCAAATATTGCTTCCATGCAATGACAGTCTTGTTGTTCAAGTCCATATCCTTTTTTTCAGATTTGATGGTCAATTAGTCTGCACTCCAGTAGTAAATCAGTCAGATGGCTGTAACAAATAACAATTTGCAGCCTTCAAACCAGGTTCCTTTCTGAAGTGCTATGGAACATTGACAAGCAGAAATGTTGCACTTCCATTGTGCCCTTGGTCTAACATAAAGTTTCATTTGATGCCCATTTACACTTACTTTTTGAATAGGAAGAACACTTTTATTTTGAAGGAACTCCACTTCTTCATATTCTGTTTTAGGAAGATCCCAAATTTTGATCATTTTGAATAGTAAAAAACGTAAAAAATTATGAAAAAGATGCTACTTCAATTTCAGCAGCTAATATTTCAGCGCGAGGTTTTTGAAGTGTTTCTCAAAAGTTTGTGCATGTTTACCATTGTATTCATCTGCATAAGAAAATAATCCACATTAACTCAGTCAAAAAATAAAAATAATCCTAACAATTTGTATTTCTAGCAGTATGAAAAAATTAACATGTAATAAAACTAAGCAGGTATTTCAAAAGACTAATTCATTTACATTTTGGATTAAATTTGTCAGCTTTGGAAATTATATTTTTCTGTACAATGTCTATTACATCATATTTTATTAATGAGTACAAACTGTGATCCAATATATTACAGTGGCATTATATTTCTTTTTTTAAATTTTTAATGGCCATATGTGTATAGATTTCATTCAGTATTTTTTTAAGAACATGCGTATGTGATGAAATGTTTAGGCAAATAATTTTTCTATTTCACGAAAGCTTTGTATCTTCAAAATGTTATACCGCAAATATTTTTTCTATTACACATCATCTTTGTATCTTCAAAATGTGAACTCATAGCTTTTCTGGCCCAGCTTGAAAAACAATTTTCTGAAACAAAAACAGTGCAATCATTGAAATTTCTGGAAAGATATTGGTAATTATTTTTTGTCTATTGCTATTTATCAGTTTCTTTTACGAGTATGTTAAATGGTAATTTTAAAAATAAATTTGATTTACAGTGAGCACCGCCATTTTTCATTCATTTGGGAATGTTAATAAGTTTAGCCTTAGAAAGCAAAATTTAAAAAAAAAGTTGTAAAAGATAATGGATATTTAATTCGGTTTATTATTTGATAGCTAATGGATTTTTATGCTGCAACTAATTTTTCTATTTCAAGAAAGCTTTGTATTTTCAAAACATGAACTCATAGCTTTTCTGGCCCAGCTTGAAAAATAATTTTTGAAATGAAAACAGTGCAATCATTGAAATTTCTGGAAAGACATTGGTAATTATTTTTTGTATATCGCTTTTTTTTTTTTTTAAATATTGATGAATTTAAATGATTTGATAATGTTTATTTTTTAAGTATTACACCTAAGACATAAATTGTGAATTTCAGTTATTTTGTGTGGTAGAGGTATATTTTATGTTGATAATTATTTTTTATGTACTGCTTGACAAATTTAAATGATAATGCCATAATTTTAAAGCAGAGACCAAATAATTGCTTTTGAATGCATTGCAGATCAGATACATGCAAATTGGAAGCTTAATAAATAATTTGATGAAATTCTGTATTTGCATTTCCTGCCTTCCACCATTGTTAATGGTTTTTTGTATATTGCTTTTCATTTTCAGCTATATATATATATATATTAAATTTAAATTTTATAGTATTATGATTGTTTTGCTTTTTTTTAATTTGGACTGTCACAATATTTCTGAATATATACAGCATCAGGCATTTTTACTTGTCAATTTAAGTGGATAATTATTGCTTGTGGGAGGGGGGGGGTTTAACATATTTTCAGCTTCTTTTTTTTTTAATTTTTCAGCTATATATATTTTTTTTAATTTTAAATTTTATAGCATTTGAGTGTTTTTTTTTTTAAATTTGGACTTTTGCAATATTTCTTGAATATATACAGTATCAGGCATTTATTTTTTACTTGTCAATTTTCAGCATTTTGATATGTCTAGCCTCGGGCTTTTTTAGTTGTCTATTTTCATGCACTTTTTGATATAAATTTATTTTTTACTTGCTGAGTTTTAGCATTTTGATATGTCTAGCCTCAGGCTTTTTAGTTGTCTATTTTCATGCACTTTTTGATATAAATTTATTTTTTCCTTGCCACTTTTCAGCATTTTTATATGTCTAGCCTCAGGCTTTTTAGTTGTCTATTTTCATGCACTTTTTGATATAAATTTATTTTTTCCTTGCCACTTTTCAGTGTTTTTATATGTCTAGCCTCAGGCTTTTTTAGTTGACAATTTTCAGAAACTTTTTGAAAAAAAATCTTATCACTTGCATGTTTCTGACCAGTTGTTGATGGTACTGCAGTGTCGCCTGGTAGTGACATAGCACGTCGGATTAAAGTACCAAATAATTTTATAAATTTAAACCTATTATTCTGTTATACATATAAATTTTAACTACACACCATTATGTTTACTTCAGTTTTAACAAAGATAAATCAATATGTGTGTATATAAATATTTAAGTCTATATTTACATATTATAATTAATAGGATGATTATACACGCACATACCCTGCAATATTATAAGCACACTCAAAGTTTTAAATTAAAGAAACACATGCAATTTGAGTGCAACAAAATATACTATTATAGAATATAATAGGTGAAACAGATCTAACTCTTTCAATATATATATGTGTTAGCTTATAATTGATTACTTATAAATATAGTAATTAAATATATGTAAAGTATAAGTTTAAAAATTTTATTCACTTAGGAGCACTTTCGACTATCCTCATAATCTTCATCAACTAACACTTTGAAAGGCTAATCTTTACAATTCCATGATCTTAACATTTGCTGCCTGTCTGTTAATTAAGACTTGTTTGTACTTGTATATTAGCATAGCTTCTTTTATTTTCCTTTTGTTGTTATTTTTTTTTTCAATTTGCAATAAAAAAACAAAGACCATGAGGATAATTCAAAGCGCTCCAAAGTGGATAAATCTTTTAAATTTATATTTTACATATATTTAATTACTGTATTTATAAATATTCAATTATAAGATTATGTATATTGATTTGAAGAAATACATACATTGAATTATAATATATATATATATATATATTGAAACAGACAGATCGAAGGATCGATCTTAGTTTCATAGTTTTCATTTTGAAGTATGGTAATTCTAAATCACTATTTACCTGCAATGAGGCTTTTTCTATTCCAGGCCACATAAATTTTAAGTTAGTTATTTTATGCTTTGTTTAAAAGAATTTAATGTAAATATTACAAGTATAAATATTACAAATCATGATAAATAATATTCGTGTGTGTGGTTTGTAGGTTTATATTCGCTCAATTTAAAAGTTTCATTGCGTGTATATTTTTTTTAATTTTAAATCTTTCAAAATTATACAAAGTCATTTAAAAATGCTGATCAAAAGTCACATTCCTTTGATCGGTATTTTTAGTCAAATCTTACGTGTACAAAATGTATAGAATAATTAGTTTGTACTTTGAAAGTTAAGATAATGAATTTCAATTTTGTATTCACGAATTCCTATGTAATTATTTAGTTTGTCAATTTAGAATCATGTATTGAATTTAGAAATAAATGTAAATCAAACAATGGAAATGAGAAATGTAGGACTCTTATCAAGAAAGGCGAATGCAATTGTATAGTCAAAATTAGATATTGCTGGAGGCCAGAAAATCAAAGGAGGCGGAGTCATGAACAAAAACTATGCAGAGTGATCAACCGTAGCCATCTTATGTTATAATATACTAGGGGACTCTACTTTTTTTTGACTTTGCTGTGGGTAGACTGTCTCGGGCTACAGCAAAGTAGTTGTTCCAGAGGAATCATCTCAACTGTGATTAAGAAGTTGCCTGGTAGATTGCAATAATGTTGGGCTAAGTCCAAGAAGCTGATCCCTGTTCTGCCGATTTAAATCTTTCGAGCCGCTGATCCATAATGTTTCCTGTGCTTCCAGTTTTCTCAATTCCAACCTTTAAATTAATCATGCCATTCTAAGGAATCCAAAATGCACGCCTACGTTCTGCATAAACATTACCGCAAGGAGAAAAGCCGGACAAAGAAAGAATGGTAACCCTTGTTACATGAACTTTTTAACTTTCTTCTAAGCTTAATAATTTTATTATTTAATCTGTTATGAATTAATCTAAGTAATTACATGTAAATTTCTTGTTTTCCTTCGTTAAAATGTTACACTAAAGCCTGTCAGTAAATTTCTTCTCTAATATTTCTGTGCTCTAGTCTTTAGATGATGATTTACTAATATTTTGTGCCTAATAGTAATTCATTAGTGAATGTACTTATATTTTTATTATTACTTACATTTACAAACAAAGCGATGCCAATAATAATATTTTTCAACTCTAGTTAAAGCCATTAAAGTTTATTTCATAGTATTATTATTCTATTCATTTTAAAAGTAATTTTCTTTTATCGAACTAAAAATTGGTTCGTTTATGTTGAGTTGAGAAATATTCAAGTACCTGTATTGTTCCTTTTATTTTGTCAAAATGATATTTTAATCTCTGCTCCAAATAACAAATATAAAATAAAGTCTAAATTTTTATTATGTTATTTTTTATATATGAACGGAGTAATAATGTAAAGTGAATATTTTTGTTACTATTATTACCTTCCGAACAACCTGGGAGTCATGGGTTTCAGAGTGAAATTAATTAATCGTTACTTTTGTGATCTTTTGATTTCGCCATGTTTTATTTTGAATAGTCATATCAGATTGTTGCGTAGAAAATGTTACGGAGAGATAACCAAGGTTTTATATAGTTTCGCTTTAAGTCCACTTCCGATCACTCTTCCTCGATGTTACTGTGGCAGTGCCTTTTCCTTCGCCTAAATTGGCATCTCGTTTTTACTACCAATTGGAAAGAAAGAAATTCTTCTCCAGATAATCTCTTGGATCACCGGGGTTCGAAAATGATCCCGGCTGGTTGTAGTGTCCCGGATCTACTTGGGGGCATTAAGACTTGTCAAAGTACAAGCTGCCCGGTCTTCCATCAATGCACCGCAAGTTATTATTGTAGTATATCTTAAGCTCTGCAACCATCAGTACATCATTATTATATTATATTCTTATATAAAGCCTCCTCCAATTATCCGTATACGTAATGGTTTGAATCTATTAAAATCAAACAACTTAATATAAAATAGGAATTAAATATTTTAAATGCTCAAATTACTCTGATTCTCATATCAACTCATACAACCATTTAAAACATATAAATATTGGCATGCGTTTTGTCTATCAGTCTAAAATGATTATTAAGGACTAGTAGCAAATTATTAGAAATATACGTATGAAAATTTTACCGTATCTGTACATAGTATTCAATGATTTCAATAATTATTAAAAATTTATCTAATCTATTTTTGCCTCTCTTGTCTTATTACTCTCGAAATCTAGTTAAGCACCTGCTGTCTGTATCGACAACTTAAATATATATTGAATTATTAACCGTACCAATATCTCGAATATAAGATATATATGAATAACTGATTGTAGGGTAATTTAGTCTGTGTTTTCCGATGAGCTAGTAAAGGGAAAACCACGTACCGTTGTTGTGTTGTTCATCGGTTGGTCATGCCAGGGGTTTGGGTTTGAATTTGGTTTGCATTTTGGAATTTATTTCTAGACGTGGACTGGGTTTGAATTCGGATTACTGTGCGTGATTAAGCATGGTGATTTTACCGGTACAATATATATATATATATATATATATATATATATATATATAAAAGTAAAATTATGGTGAAGAAATTTTTTTTTAAATTTTCTAGGTTTATGAGGATATATTAATTACTCTTTTATCAATGCATAAAGTAATACCAAGATTTAAATTATTCAATATCAATAAAAAAAGTCCACTTGCAAAATTTAATTTTAATAAATTCTCCTTATCAGTAAAATCAAAGCATAATAATTAATATTGATTACATTATAAATAAATATTAATGGTTTTTAGCAGAATTTGTTGTCTTGGAAAAAAACTTTAACTTTTAACTAAATATAATATATCTCAAAAATAAATTTATATTTGAAATAGAATAATTATAATTAATTTGGTTAAGTATTTATTCTATCATCTAACAATATGCTTAAAATTTTAAAAGTGGAAAACTTCTGTTTATAAAATAAATATTAATTATATAATTGATGTAATATAAAAAACTGTATGTTTTCAGAGATTTCCATACTAGTAATGAATTAGTAATTTTAACTTTAGCTATTGCATTTGTTCAGCATTATTGCAAGAAAAAGATGAAAGAATTAGTGAAAAATATAGATACATGTTGTTTTATGATGAAAATAGCATTTTAGAAATATTTGCTTAATATAGGGCATTTTTACTCATTTAACATTGTATATTATTCCCCCATTTCTGTATGTCTTATACTCATCTTGAAATATCTGCAAAGCTAGATAAAACTATTTCTTCAAATCTCATCATAATATATTTAGTTCTTGAGAAATTTAGCAATATTTTTTTTTCTGAAAGTATAATCATAGAAGAAATAAAGACTTTTGTAAAAATGTAAGCAAAATTAAACATATAAAACAATTATAATATATTTGAACATGTAAATAATTGTGAAAAGCTACCCCCCCCCCCCAAATTTAGTGGTAATTACTGACACAGTTATGAGGCAAATTTTCAATATGAAATAAAGTATGTAAAAAACCTGATAGTTTTTTCTAAATTTAGAGCTGAGAATATGATAACAGAAACAAAGTTATCATAGGCAATTTTAACAACTTCCAAGCAATATGTTATTTTCCTTCTCTCCATTTGAAAATCATAAATAATGTCATGATAGTCCAGATGAATATTCTTTATTTTTTAATGCAGTGTGGTATTATAATTATTTTCAATATCTCTTTTTTTATTATATATATATATAGTTGAATCATTAGTTTAAAAACGCATATAATATTAAAATATATGTATGATAAATTGTGGAAACAATAGATATTTCTGGGAGTATTTTTAATAAAGCTGTTTTCTTTTTCTGATTTTTTTTTTTTTATTAAGCATATTAAACTGATTCTTTTTAAATGTATATTTTAACATGTGAAAGCTTTTGTTTAAAAAAAAAACAATATCAATAATTGGATTTTTTAAAAATAAATGTTTAGCTATTTAATAATAATAATTTTTTCTTCAAAGTCTTGATTAAATTTGTCTTAATTAGAAAAAAATGTGTAAGTGATAATCAATATCTTTTAAATGTAAAATACCATTAAAGAACAAAAACAATAAAAATAGAATTTTGCTGAAGATTCTTACATCCACAAATCTTTAATTGCATTCCCAAGACAATTTGCTATCTCCATGATTATTTTTTCAAGTAAACGTTTTACATAGAAGAAAACTTTTTCTGCTACATTCGTTTGTTTTTCTTTTCTTTTTTTTTTAATATTGGATTTTAAAAAATAATTTATTTAAAATGTATTTAGGGTTGATCAGAAACCAGAATTTATCTGCTATAACTATTAACACACCCATATATATATATATATTACATTTTATAATTATAATTTCATATACATGCCCATATAATCCTTGCTTCTTAAATCCCATAGATTTCTCTCATATTTACATGCGTGACAATTTAGCTCTCACACTTCTCAACGTTTATCCGCTGACTCGAAGTAAAAATTTGAGTTAAATAGCTCAACATTTTAATATTATGAATCAATAAATTGGGCTTGATTTATTATAAATTTAAGTTTACAAACGAACAAAAAAATTTTTTAATCATATTTCACTTTCCAAACAGTTTTTCGTTATGCTATTATATAAAAAAAAGTTAAAATTAATTGAAATATCAAGTAGAATAAAATAAGTTATAGTAAAAAATAAAAATAAAAAGTCGTGTTCTTAATACTAGTTTTCAGCTGAGATATAAACACATATGCGCGCACAAATACTAATAAATATAGATATATTTACTGATAAAGCTGCAGAGTTATAAAGGATTAACAGTTTGGCCAGTAAGCTTATTAGATTCCCTGCCGAACTTGTTTTTTTTTTTTTTTGTTTTTGAGATTAATATTAAAATCCCCAGGCAATACCAGGAATATTTATAAAACACCACTGTTATTTAACTCTTATTTCTAGATAGCAATTTAAAAATATATTTCACCTTGAATGCTCTCTATTTTGAAAATCAAAATATTATTTATTTTCTGCAATTTAAAATGATTTTTATTCAGTATATATATATAATCAAAATGACTTATTCAAAGCAACATGACGTTTAAAATAACATCATGACTTAGGGCTCTATTTACCGACTTTTCCTAAAAGTATTTTATTTACAAAAGAAAAATATAAAACAAAATTATAAAACTTCATGAAATTGTTTATAAGAGTATATAATTTTCCTCAAAAAAGGAAGTAAAACAGATATATCTTTTTTTTTTCCTTAGAGATTTTGCATTAAAAAAAATATATATATAAAGAATGAAGATGAAAGTTATTAAGAAAAATATTCTCAACTTTAAGACATGAGTGAAATATATACAATTATAGAAAATATACGTTAGATTTAGTTTTATTTTTTATGACAGTGTAAAATTATGGCGTAATTTTAACTTGTAAGCTAAATCCAAACAATTCTTTAAGAAATGTTAAATAATGCTGTCATTTTTTTTTTTTTTTTGGAAAAGTGGGAGAGATTGTTTTTATGTAAGAATAGGTAAGAGATTATTCAATAAATAAAAACAACTTTAAATAGATGATTTTAACAGAATCAAATTTGTATACATTAAAAATTTATTTAAGACAGCAGTTCAAAAAAGCAAGTTATATTTTAAAAATTAAGAAAAATTAGGATTTCAGTTTTATTTCTTTTTCTGTTTAAATTATTTGTAAATATGTTTTAGTGAACTAGTTATCAAATTCAGTGAAAGTATATTTTTAAAAAATATACTGCCATATATTGCACTGCACAGGAAATTTATTGAACTGCTATTCGTATGGTTTGAAATTTAGTCTGCCAACTCTATTAGGCTGGGTTAGAGCTGAACAACTCTAAAATATTGCATTTTCATTTTCATTGGCATTGATATTTAATTAATTTAAACATTTGAAGAAAATCATCTTGATAAAAATATGTTAAAAATCAGGTACATGGTTTTAGACATAAACAAACAAATAGCAGAACTTCCAAGATAAACAAAAGCACTCAAAAACTAGAGAAAATTATTTTGCTATTTTCTGATTTAAATATCAAATTTAAGTAATTCATTATATTTACTAAGGCAATAACCCTAAAGCATGTGCAGTTGAAAATGCGAAGGTAGGGACCTCTACAGATCTTAACCACAAATGTGCATTAAATAAATTTGTAATTCATTATAATAAATTAACAAAATGATCGTTAAAATTATAAATAAAAAATTTCAAACTATTGTCATATTAGAAATAGACTGCTATATTTGAAAACATTAAACATGTAAATTGTTTTGCTTGTAATGTATAATAAATAAAATTGTAATCATTTAAGTTAAAAGTCTGTAATAATCATAATGGTTAAATAAAAAATTCTAAAATTTAGATAATTACAAAATGGAACTAAACTATAATGAGTTTATTTAAAATAGCTAGCTGATAAACAGGCTACCAGAAAATAATATTAAAATAAATAATAGTTTATTTATGAAATAAATAAAAATCCCATCACTTGATTAATAAAATGACAATTGAAAAATGATTTGGAATTTGGTTGTGGCTGCATTATTAGATAAAATAATATAAAAAGGTTATATTTAAATACTAAAGTTAGTTGGTGCTCATGCAATTTAATGTCATATTAAATCTATGCTAATTTTATTCATGGGTAATTTAGTGGCAAGCTCATAATTCAAAAAAAGTAATTTCCCTGAAAGCCTAAATAATTCATATTATAGTTTAAAATATTGTTTTATTAGAAGCATAAAAATATAAAATACATAACAATAGACTTCAGAAAGAGTGATAAACACCCTACGAGCTCCATGTTGACCAGTTGAAAGTGTAATTTTGCGTAACATTCATCACTTATTATCTAAAGCCCTTTAAAATTTATCCTTTTCACTGAAATCATAGTCAAATGTAAAAAAAAATTACAAGATTTTAAAAATCTTATGAGTTAGAATGCTGGAATGACAAGAAAATCTATATTACCAAAATCTACAAATGAAATGAACTTCTCCATAATAATGCAAAAAACAATTAATAATTAATATAATAAAATTATTTATGTATAATAATATTAAATATTTTTGAAAGGGAAGTTATTGATATTAGACAACTAAGACACAATTTAAATATCCATGCACTAAAGGTAATTGAGTTGACTTATTCGAAAAAGAAGTATTATTACTGTATAATGTGCAAGGATCTTACATTTTATTTATGTAAAGGTATATGATTTGAGACTGAAGAAATTTTTATTATATCTCCATGGTTAACTAGTGAAAGAGCATTCACTTATTATTTTCTATATTTGTCACAATCACGTTTTTATTACTCATTAGACCTAGAGAATTTATATAAATTAATTTTCAGTCATGAGTAACATTATTAAGCTTGGAATGTGAATCAAAATTAACTTTATGTATAAATTCATCTATTTTTGCTTTTAAGTCAGATGGCACTTATGAAAGATGCTTTTTCAGATTATATCATGTTCATAGTTATAAGTAAATTGATAGTCAAAAATTTTAGCTGCATCTCTTAAATAGCTATGATATGAATTTTAGCTAAAATCATTCCCATCTGAATTGTTTAAATAATATTTGATCTAAGACCACTACATTGTTATAGAAACATATAAAATATAAGAATAATAATGATTTAATAACAGCATCAGTTTTCTTTAATCATAAAAGTTTACTTTCAATTTTTATTAGGAAATATTAAGATTGTTGATAAGGAAAAAAAATCATACGAACAAAATTAACTAGGTGATTATGATAAAAAGAAATAGGTTATCTTTAATTAAGAGACAATGTCTAACATTAAACTTCATGAATCTTGGGATACGAAGTGATGTTATTTACTTCTTCTAAATTTAAATGTAAATGGTTTTAAGTTGAAGAAAGTTAAGAAATTAATAAAAGTATTTTTGTGGTTTTTATATAGTTAATTATAAAATGTATCATCAACATTATATTTCACAATTTTTATTATAATTTTAATACAATAATTATTTTGTAAATAACACACACACACATATATATATATAAACTGAAACAGTTTTATTATTTTGTAAATAACACACACACACATATATATATATAAACTGAAACAGTTTTAAATACTTTTTTTTTATATTAATAAGTCTAAAATTAAATTAGAATATGTGTAACACTATGCAGATATCACAATAACCTAATGTTGAAATTTTCCAGCAACATTACACATTATGTATATCATAAAATGTCAAATTAAGCAGTTGAAACCTACAAATAAATATTTATGCTTTGACAAAATTTTAAATAAACAGTATCTGTTTTTTTTTTAATAATAAATCACTACATTAATTTTTTATTGTATTCAAAACATGAAAAATATTATAGAAATAATTATACAATTATGAGTATAGTATAAAACTAAAAGTAAAAAAAATAAAAAAATAAATTATATTTACTTCAATTTAAAAACCTTTTTATCACAACTATATTGTACATAAATGCCTTTTTGACAAAGATAGCTATAAACAATTCCAAATATTATTTATTATAAAGTAAGAAACAATCATAACGCTACAACTCATACAGTTTTAAACCTTTTTTTCAATAATGCTTGTAAAAATTTTTATTTTTATATATTAAAAAGATATTGTTTAAAATATTAACAGATATTGAATGTGATTCACATTTGTATGAAATCAATAGGAATATAACTGACACTTTTAAAAACTGCAATAAAGATAGCTGGTAGACAAAAACAACAATTAACTGGTAGAATTTTTAGTGAGACTAAAGAATTTATGAAGAAAAGAATGAATATAAAAATACATAAAAATGATACATTAAGAAGGATTGAATATCTCAAATTTTGTAAAATGTTGCAAAAGGAGTTGATAATGACATAAGAAAGTACAATTGTGAACTAGCAAGAAAATCTATAAAAGAGCATAAAAGTCTCAATAATGCAAAATAACATTTTGGCATTTGTAGGAAACTTATTCCTGCAATAAGAAAATTGATGGAGTTCTATCAATAAGTATATAGTAATAAAGAACATTGTAAAGTACCTCATACTCTGAAATGCTGAGGATTTTAAAAAGAAAGACATGCAATTAAATGTATGAAGAATAAAAAAACATCAGGTAATGATGAAATTATAATTTATATATTAAAAAAGGCAGGAGAAGAAATGGGAAAAAAATTGGCAAAGTTATATACCAAACATCTAAATGATAAAAATGCAGCTGATGATTGGAAGAATGCAGTGTTAATATTGATATTTTAAAAAGCTGATAAAGAAAACATTAGAAATTCCAGACTTCACAGTTTTTTATCAGTTTTTACAACTCATCTAAAAAGAGCATTTGATTTCAATCAACCAATGGAATAAGTTGGATTTAAAAATAGTTTTAGTACAGTAGATCATATCTAAGTATTGAAAGAAGTTATAGAAAAGAACAATAAATATGAATTGCCATTATGCTTTGAATTTGTAGATTATGAAAAGGAATTTTATTCTATAAGCATTTTTTCAATGATTAAACCATTGGATCATCAAGGTATAGATCCAAAATATTGTCATATTTTGAAGAATATTTATAAAAATGAAACAGCAATAATTAGATTATATACTGATACTAGGAAAGTCATATTGACATGGGTATGAGACAGGATGACTCCACATCTCTGAAACTATTTACAACAGTTCTGCAATAAGTATTTTGTGGGTTAAAATGGGAATCTAAAAGAACAAAAGTAAATGGAGATTATTTAAGGCATTTCAATTATGCAGATTATGTAGTTGTTGTTGTTTTTTTTTTTTGCAAATAATGTTTAAGAACTTCAGAAATGTTGCAAGAGTTATCAGATGAAAGTAAGAAATTGGTACTAAGTGTAAATACTAAAAAGATTAAAATAATATTCAATGGATTTTCTTAAAAGTTAAAAATAAACATTAATAAGAATGAGTTAGAAGAATTTAGCAACTACAAATACCTTCATCAGATTATTACTACATATAGAAACATAATACATAAAATTAATAATAGAAATAAATTTGTTTGTAGTGCTTTTAGTAAAAATAACTTAATATTAAAAGGAAATATGTCTATGGGTTTGAAAAGAAATATATTTAGTAAATGTGTTTTACCAATTCCTATTTATCGAACTCAATCTTGGATATTTAACAAAAAAGCAATACAGAGACTTCACATCACTCAACAAAGTGTGAAGAGATGCATATCAGGAGTAACAAGAAGAGGCTAAAAATTAAATACATGGGTAAGGGAACAAATAAGTATTACTGACATCATTGAAAGAATTAAGACAAAGAAGTGGAGTTGGGACCAGCATACTGATTGAAGGGATGATAGTAGATGGACAGTTAAAATCTTAAAATGGATTACAAGAGATTATAAAAGACCTAGAAAGAGACCTTATGTGAGATGGAGGGATAAAATAGGAATGGAGGGTGATGTGAAGAAGGGTGGTTACAAATCAAAAAATATGAATTGAACTTGAAGAAAACTCTATACTACAGTGAATTGATAATGGTTGAAAATGATGATAATGATAGAACGAATCCTGTATTTCCAGAGTTTAATATCAACCAGTAATAATAAACAGGAAGTAAATAAATGAGTATAAGATAGCAACACTATGTAGCATATGAAAATTTCATGTTAACAACACTACAAGGCAAAAAATATAATAATATTTTGAATGTTTTTGTTATAAAAAGGGTACTAATGCTTTCAGAAAATGCAGTAAGGGCTATTCCACTAGTTATTATTACAAACTCTAATGAGAAGATTGGAATGTGCACTGATTATCAAATCTCTGTCTATAAAGTCCTTTTAGAAAGTGATAAATTATTTGCAAGATTGGATCTTAATGCTGATTTTCATTAAACATGAGAATCTAAAAAGCAACTCAATGAAATTTCAAAATTAAAGATTGTTTTCTAACAGAAGACTTCATTGTTTTAGGTTCTACGCCTAGAAGCTATAGAGTCAAAACTAATAATTCCACCTCAACATAAAAATAACCTACCTACACTTCCTGAAAGAAAAAGAGAAGCCACTAATGCTAGTACAACTTTCATAATACCTCCTAAAATATTAAACTTTCCATTTAACATATTGGATTTAAAATTCTTTCTCAAACAATTGTGCTAACATAAGATTCACTTTAATTATTATTTGTGTAATTGTAGCTATTGTTTATATATTATTTTGAATAACTACATTATATATTTACATATTCAAATGAATAAGTTTAAAACAATAGGATATTTTATAATGTTAAGATGATTTTAAAAGCAAACTAAAATCAATATTATTATTAATGGTAAAGAATTATAGAAAAAAATAAAATTAACATAGCTTAATGTATATATAATTAATAAAAGAAAACCAGTCTTTCTCAGGTTATGAATAAATAGTATCCTAAATGTTGTGCACAACATTAATTATAGAATGAATCCCCCTATTCTTGGAGTTTTTAATATATGAAAGTTTACCTTTGTCAATATTGGTAAAAATTCAGAGTAAAATTAAAATAACAGCCTATTGGATTGTGGTATTTAATAATCATTACATTATTATGAAAAAAAAATTATTACATTACTAATCAATTAAGCAAATTGGGAAATAGAATCTTTTTAATAACCTTGTTTTTAATAATTAATAAATATAAACATGAAGTTAACAAAGTATAATGTAAATGTAATTGAAAATGAATTAATGAATATAACAGTCAATTATGGAAGTGTTATTAAATCAAAGACAGAAGAAAATATATTAAAATGGTATTGTAAATATAGTTTTAAACAATAAGATAAAATAAAGAATAAAGCTTAATATACATACACTACAATCATTAATAACAAATATTTAAAAATATGCAAAAAAAAAAAAATCAGTTATTCAGCTTTTCTAAATCATTTACTAAATGTTCTGATTTATAAATTCTCATATTTGCCATAAGAGAAAATCAAATTTCACTGATGAAATTTACTACAGAAAAATTCTACATGTTTTTAGCAATTTTCTTTTAAAAATATTATAGATAAATTGTTTGGTCATCTCATAAACATGGGACTAAAATTTTATAATATTACTTTGAAAAAAAGATATAATTGTAAATAAAATTTATGTTCAATTAATCACAATGTTTGATAGGATTCCCATGTTCACTGTTTGAAATTATAATTTCTTTGCTTTCATTTTAAAATTGTGGAGAAATTTAATGGACTACACATGTGCCAATACCATCATTCTTTGCAGTTTAATTTTCTTTTACAAATAGTGTATGTCTTGTTAAAATTGGATAAAAATTAGTTTCATTATTTTTTTTTTATGAATAAGTCTATTTATTTATTTTTTTATGCTCAATTTATCAGATTGTATACAAGGTGTACATTTTTGATGAGAAAAATTGAATTTGTAGGTAGATTCATCATATATTGAAGATTTTGAATTTTCAAGACCTTCATTTTGAAAAAAAGCCTAAGCACATAAGTATTCAATTTAATTTTGTTTATTATTTGATTATTGATATTTTAAAATGGTATTATTAAAAAACAGTAATTGTCAGTAATAAATATAATTAGTGTGTTTATATTGGCATGTTTGTGTTTGTATAACAAAAGTGAGTTTGATTGCATGTAAAAAATTAACCAATTATGTGCAATGTAATTTTGGGGCTCTGATCTAAGTTTGAGGCAAGATTATTTTATACCCATTGATTCTCAAAAGATTTAATAATTTATCATTGTTTGTATTTATATTACGGTTTGTGTTTGTATTTGCATGTTTGTGTATGTATAACAAGCAGTTATTTTTATTTCACATATAAAATTATGCTATTATAGATCAATGCAATGTAAATTTTAAGGCAGATTATCAGATGTACAGAAAGGTTGCAGTTGATAAAGCAATCACAAAATTTACTGAACATAGTAACATGTGAAAATATAAACTCTTAAAATGAATAAAGAGAAGTTTGAAGTGATGGATGGGTGTGTCATGATAGCGATAATGGTTATGCACATGAAATTGTATATAGACAAAGAATCAAATCCAGGTTCTTGCATATGACTTGGTACTCATGATGTGGAATCACTAGTTTTGCCACATCTTGCATCACATTATTTTCAAGTCTATAGATAGCAAATGAGTTATATGCAAAGAAATTATATTTCTGTGGAACAATAAATATAACAAGAGAGAATCATTGATGTCAGATAAATAAAGAGAGGAAACTCATTTTATCATTGATACAGACATTGGCCTTTAATTTCTAGTTTGGATAGACAAGAAGCCAATTTCTATGATTAAAAATGCATGTTCACCTTTTGGAAATAATTTGTTTTGTATCTTTGATTAGGAAGAATCTTTATTGAAATTTTTTAACTTCTAGGGTATTAAAATAATGAATTCTTATAGTTATTTTTTGTAATTTCTGATTCTATGGATTATCTCAGGAGAGATGTATGGTGAGGAATACAAAGAAATTATCAATAAAAATATCATTTTAAAACTTAGTTGTGATAAATTAGAAATTATGAACAAAGACTAAAGTAATACTTTTTTATGAAATTGAAATTCTTTTTTTTCTTAGCTTTTTTATGGTAATCATTATTTTTCTTAGCCATATATGTTTCCTTAGTTTTTCTAGTTTCTATCCATGCTTAAATCATCAAAACTGAAGTTATTGTGAAAATTGTGCATCAAATCAATTCTTTAAAAACTCAATATGGTGACACCTCTATCAAAAGTTATTAATGTAAGTAGAATAGTTTAACGTAATAGTCCAAATTGAAAGTTTTCTTATTAATTTACAAAGCAGAATGTAAAATATCTAATAAAAAATTATAAATATCCAAAATTTATTTGAAAAAAAAAAGTGGCAGCACTTTGAGTAATATTTTCATCTTGGAGCTTTTCCATTACAAATATATAAATCCAATGAATGTTGTATGTTTTCAAGCCAAAAAAAAATATTTCTTAACCATAACATTTTAAAATATTTTGTTTCAATATTTTATATAAAAGTTAAAAGATTTTCTAATAAAAGATAATCTGAACTGTTTCTATAAGTATTGTGGCCTAAAATAACACAAAACCTATCATTTGATAATCTTCTGATCCTAAGTCCATATAATAAAATGTCTATTAGCAATAAATCTTAATACTCCAGTTCTTCTATTTTTGGTTTTAATAAAATGTATAATAATAAGAAAACTCTAATCTTTAAAGTGTAGTATATGGATCTGAAATAAACATAACTAGCATCTTGTTAACAGTCCAATACCTAAAAACAGTTAAGTTACCATCTTATAGAAATTTCAATTTTCAAAAAATTAAATGAAAAAAATTAAATAAATCAAGATAAGAACAAAGTGCACTTAAACTAAACAAAAAAGCACACATGCATAAAACAGATTTCTTAAGTCAGTCAACAGAGTAACAATATTCACAAGCTTATTTTAGATAATTCCAGATATTTATTTCGGCTAAATGAACTCATTTTAAATACTTATATATTTTTATATATTGTCTAATCTCTATTATAATTTACTAGTGAACTTATCTTTATTTGTTCTATCTATCACTGTAGTCAATTTTTAATAGAGAATCAGTTATCTTCTTGTTGCTCTTATTTTTGGTTGAACTGTCTTTAAAGACTGTTAAAATAATAAAATGATTTGCAAGTTCCAAAGCAAGATTTTACATTTTTTGCAAAGATTATTAATATGGACCATTAATACTTCTCTTTAATAATTTTTAAATCGTGCTTTCACACTTCCAACGTATAGCTATACGTTGGAAGTGTGAAAGCACGATTTAATATTATTATATTGAAGACAAACGTAAAGTATAAATATACAGGTTATTATTTAATAATTTTTGTATCTTAATAGCTATGTATTAACATCAATCTTGCATATTACGATTTGGTAATCAATTTTGCATCCTACTTTATTTTTATTTCCATAACAAAATTTATCCTCAGCACTTTCATCATTTAATCATTTTTCAATTTAGCATTTAATTATTCCATGATAATTTTAAATTGTTTAAACTGATTAAAATCTTTGTGTACATCTATATAAAAATCTTCTGCTTCATCACAATGAAAGCCTTTTGGGGAAATCTAAGATAATTATATTTGGTATCTTTTATTAAAATTATACCTTTAATTTGCACAATATTATTCTCCATTTACTTATAATAAACATCATTCCACCTGTTTTTTTAATATTTGTGCTTTTATATTAAAATGTGTTCAATTTTCAAATTAATTACATCTTCACTTCTAACTTTGCAGTCTGACACTATTCCATTTATTATTAGTCAGTTCATTTAATTATGGAATCTTTTTTGCTTAACAATTTTTCCCTATGTCATATACAATCATCTATAATTCTGATACAGAGAGAATTAATTAGTCATGAATCATGGTAGGTAATACTAGGTTCTTTATTTCTAATTTAGCATCAATTTTTAATCAAATTAGATATTGTAATTTATAAAAATATACAAAAATTTCCTTTACATATATATGATTTGGTTACTATATTAATGTTATTAATTTTATTAATGTAATAAAGAACCATGTTGTACAATAGATAAAATTTCTATTGCAATGAATGTTAATATTTTTCCCATAAGAACTTTATTAATTAGATAAAAGATTATATTAGTACAATGACAAAGCTGGGATGAGGATCATACAACTAGTATTGCAGTCAGGAACAACTAAATATATAGCCCAAGCATCATAAACAAAAATCTGCAATGCAAAGAAGGTCCCATGTCATCTTAAAAATCAATAAAAGAGCTATTTTTTGTCTCTATCATGGGTAGTCTGAAGCATTGATATGTATAATTTATGGAGATTACAATGGTAGGATTAAAGACAAGCATACATTTAATGGACCAATATTCAAAGGATAAGAAAGTGGAAATCCTAATAGATGGAAACACACCATAGCCAATACTACTAATCAGGGTAGTGAGGGTAGGTTTCAGGTTTATATAGATGAAGGTTATAATATCTCTATAACATTAAAGTGAGGTACAATGACAGAAAACATGTAACATGATCTCATTATTCCTATGACATAAAGAGAAGACCTGGTCTATACATGAGAAACCCCCATGTGTGCCCAGAAAATGGCTTGTAGGAAGATCATTTAGGTTTCTCTTGATCAGAAAGTCTAAATATTTAGGTTCCAGATGCCACCACTTAAATGTTTTTAATAATGGTATGATTAGAGAAGAATAAAATATAAGGATAAGGATGAATATCATTATTAATAAGATGATATGCCTCCCAAAAGTTATTTTTTTGAGAATTTGTTTGAATAGATGTCATGGTATATTTTAAGATGTGTTCTAATAGAGACAACAACCAGCTCTTCTGAGGAGGAGGAGGGATGTCTGTAAAGAAAGTAGTGGTGAAGGATAATGCACCAGGTAACCAAATAAAAATTTTTAGGTTGGTAGTATAGGCATATTGGAATTGGAACATTGTAATGGAGTGAAGTTAAAGTCTATTGAGTTTTGTATGAAAGTTAATAGCTGAAGGACTTATTTAGAAATGGTACTTGTTATTCATTTATTTACATAATTAATTTTCATGGATGTTTTCTTCATAGAATTGGAATAAGTCATCTGTTTAAGTAATATTTGATAATCAATCTTGATATAGTTTGTTTAATAAAAAAATTATGTTTTAAAATGAAAATTTAGTATTTTATATAGCAATGAGTTTTTAATTTTAATGAATTAATTACTTTAAAGTAAATTCCTGCCATCTGGCTACTGGTTTACATTATATGACTATTAAATGAGTAAATGTTTCCTTGCTAAAATGAAAATATCTTAAACATGTATTAACTAATTAATTAATATTAATGTGTGTAACTCTTTTTATATTTGAAACAGAGATATTCTTGAACTTTTATCTTGACTGTAACTGGTATTTCATTTAATAAAAATCTAAGTGCATATAAGCTAAAGTAATATATCCAATGTTTTTAAATATAATAACAATAAATGATAATTGTAACTACAAAAGTTTACAAAATGATCACCCATAAGATTGAGTTTTTTTCTTCATATTCTAATATATTCATTAGTGGTCTTCTAAAAACAGAATGCAGAAATCTTATTTATGCTAATCATCTAGCTTTGACTTTATAAAAAAGATAATTTCCAGAAATAAAAAATTATCTTAATAAAGTCAAAACATTTGACACATTTTTTTCTTCAAAACTGACATTTTATTTCTGTACAATGAAGACAGTATGCTTAATTTTTCATGAAATCAATAGGAAAACATAATCTGAATATATATTTTTTTCAAATAATAATGAAATGGAATCCTACTCCTTGTTATTTAGAAGAAATATTGGATTAATTTCTAATGTACTTTTCTCCTGATATTGAGTGAAATGTTGCTTTATAGAAATTATATAAAGAACTGTTCAGTAAATTAGTCTTGGCATTAATTTAATATATAGATTCACAATATTTATCTCAAATCAACATTACTGTTTTGCATGCTCAACCAAAATGTTGTCAAACTTCTTATAAGATTTTATACATTTTTTCCAAGATCCAATAGTAAAGCTAGATAGATTGATCTGTATTTAGACTGACTGGTATTTAGTATAGTTTATTGTTATTGTACTCATTTGATTCATACGTGAATTTCAGTAGCTTATGATTAATGTAAATGTGACCAAATATAAATCATAAACTACTTAACTAATAACAATAAAATCACAGGATATAGTTACAAAATTGAAGGACTTAATTAAAGAAAGCCATTACTGAATGTATCTCTTGATTGGAATCTATACTTTTTTATGATAACTTTATAATAGTTAAACTTTGCTGACTGAACCAGTAATAAACAGCGCTAAATATAAGATAATATTCTATTACACTATTAAAATTGTGTTACATGGTTATTTAGTTATAGTGTAAAGTTGGATTATTATTCATAAATTTTTCTAAAATAAATGGATTCAATTGGTTTCCAATGTAATATTTCTGAGTTAAGTAATAGAGACTTTAGACATTTCTTTTCGAATATTTGTTCGAAAAATTTATAGCACTGAAAACGTTCTCTGGGATATAAAGCCTAAACAAATATTTGCTTTAGATGTAATGAGTAAAATAGAAAATATATATATTTTTTCTTTATACAAAATTTCCATCGTTATTAATTAACTATTAGTTTTTACAATTTGCAAAAAAAAAATAAAATTAAAGTAAACATCGGAAAGTCTTTTTAAAACGGAATATTGCATTCACATCTTACTTTAATACTTTAATATATATATATATGGTGCTTATTTAGATACAAAATAGTTTAGTAATTATATTAGCTAAAAATATCTTAACAAAAGTCTATTTTAAAACATTCTTACTATTAGATTTTTTTTCAAGGCAAATGGGTCTACATACATTTCCGTCTAATGACTTTCAGAAAAAGCATTTAAACTTTGGTAATTTTTTTATATTACTTTTAACTATTTATTAAAAATTGTAGAATATCTTTATGATACAAGTAATTCAAATGTTATCTAGGTAGGAAAATATTTTTTAATCCTGTTACAGTAATAGAAATTAAATCTGCTTATCAAGATATTTTTACTTCTATTTTTCTCTTAGACGGCTCTATCTTCGCTGCTATTTATTATACTGACTCGTGCAAAATCATAAATAAGGATTCGCAGTCTATTAAATATATTCCCGCCTTTGCTTTTTATCATTACGGTTTCTGCAAAAAAAAAAAAATCAAAAGAAATTTAATGCTAGAATTCAGAATTGCTATGTGTGTAATTAAAAGATGAAAATGTAAAAAATACCCACGCACACATATATACATACCACTGACGGAGATAATATAAGAAAAGTCAAACGCACTAGAGTTTTATAGATTGAGCTTTTTACTAAAAAGTTATTTTAAATGTAGGAAAAATAAAATGGAAGGAGAATGAGAATATTTGTTTAGCAGTTAATATTAAGCATTATTGAACAATGACAATTATGTAATTAATCCAATTGTTATCGATTTTTTTTTAATGTAACTCTTGTGTTTTTTTTTTTGTTTATGTATATATAAACGATTTGTTCATTATATAATATTGTTTATAAAATGATTAGATATTGCTATATTTAGACCATTCGTTTATTTCATTGCATATTTTATTCTTAAATTCAAATTAAGATTTATAAACGATGTTTATTTATATATAACAATACTTTAAAAAATCACTATAATTTGTAACGTTTACAAACTGATTTTCTTATAGATTTTGAGTTAAAGTATAAATTTATTATCGGTCAAGAGTTTTATAAAAATAGAAGCTAAGCCGTATAAATGTTACATTTTAACGGTATCATAATAATTATAAAATTCAAAAGTATTTTAATAACTTTCTAATCATTCTCAGCTCTTAAAAAATTTAAATTTGCGAAAATAAATATCATGAAATATACCAAGATTTATGAATTTTAATAATTATGCATTGCCTATTAATTATTATTTTATATTTTTTATACAATTTTTTTCATGATTTTGCTTTTATTATGATTTCTTTTCACATGAAAAATTCTAATACTATTTCGCTTTCTCATAATCAAAAAATTCAAAGATGTTAGATCATTAATACCTAATTTATTAATTCTTTATCTTATATGATGTGCACTAGAATAGAGAGCTGCTCTTGTTTTATTGTGCTATTAGTTTTTCTTTTTTTACTTTAAATATATACTTAGAAGGGACTTGAACTCAGACCGACAAGCTTCTTACAACTATCCACTCCATCTTATACAAATAATACACATGCCCGCATACATGTGAAAAAGATACACAATGTATTTTATGCTGAAACAGTACTCATTACTTGGTCTAGATCACCATCTATCACAAATATATATACAGTCAGTGCTCAATTTATATTAAGATAGTAAATCTTCAAACTTTAATGGGCATTCAAAGCTGTTGGTGCCAATATTATTTTCATACCCAAGTTGACTTTAAGTCACTCTGATCTTTCACATATAGGATCTTAATGTCCATGTAAATATACGGAAGAGGGATGGTCAGAACCAACTGATGAGTGCTGATTCAGCACTAAAGATGTATATTGGAGATCATTTAACTTTTCACATGTATGTGGTCATGCGCATTGTTTGTATAAGATGGAGTTGTAGGGAGCTTGAAAGTCTGAATTCACGTTCTTTCTAATTACATTAAGTTTAGTATAGATAATATAAATGTATTTAAATATTACATATTCAGCCTATATTCTATCCATCTTTCTTCTGTATATTTAAATGAGCATATTAAGGTCCTATAAGTAGAGGTCAGAATGACAAAGTTAACATGAATAGTATTGGAATCAACAAAGATTTTGGATGTAACATCTGTGGATTTTCAATAATATGGATGACTGAATAATTGGAGGTTGGAGAAGATTGAAACTTACCCATTAAAGTTTAAAGATTTGTTATGTTAATATATACTAAACACTAATTGAATATATGTGTGGAAGATGGTGATTTGGACTATCTGATGAGTGCTGGTTCAGCATGTAATACATGTATTGGAGATCACTGATCTTTTTCGCATATATGTGGTCATGTGTATCAGTTGTATAAGATGGAGTGGATAATTGTAGGGAGCTTGAAGTCTGAGTTCAAGTCCCTTCTATATACATTAAGTTTAGTATGGATAATAAATAAATAAATATATATATATATATAATGAATTAATTTTTATCATTTCTCAATATTGCATCTCAAATGCCAATGCATACAATATCGCAATCATATATAATTTGATGCACATTAAAATATTTAATTGTTTTTTACATATATTTTTCAAATTATACACCAATCAATTAATATTAAACAAAACACTAATTGAAACATTTATACAATCTCGGTATGTATTTTTAATAAATTTAGCTTGAGAAATTAAAATATAGAATCAATATTCATTTTTCATAATTAATATTGGACTCCATTAAACTAATATTATTTTTTAAAAATTGACATTTCAGTATTATTAATTAAAATCAATAATATTTCACCATTTTTTTTACAAATATCATCCATTAATTTCAATATATATTTTTAAAAAAAATCATTTAACACCCTTTTCTTTTTTTTCAAATCTTGTTTTATTTTTTATTTTGTGATTTTTTTTTATAATTGATTTTTTAATGTTTCAAGTATATTATATGGCCATTGTGAAGGATTGTTCCTTCATCTGTTTACAAGGCATTTTCAGAAATAATGTAATGAAAATACTTTTTTATATGAATTACAATTTTTCTAACTTCCTCCCTGCTTTATTTCTTATGTATCGACAATCTTTTACATTTAACCTGTTTCTAATGAAATGTATCTTTTTATAGAAAATTCCTTCAATTATCATATTTACATTTCTCTAAGGATATTCCATGCACATCAAGCTAAAATTTGAATTTAAACTGTATGTTTAAAATTGAAATTACAAATTCAGAAGTAACTCAAGCAATAATTTAAGAGATATTTGATCAATGTATTCTGAAAAATTCGGACTACTTGCTTTTGAAACTAAATTTCCAATTTTTTTCTCTCATTGGCAAATCAAGATGTATATCATCACAGAAAATGTGTATAAAGAGTAAGTACTCACATGCAGAAATGACTAACAAATTAGTCATCAGAAAAAATAATAACAATAGGATAAATTTAGCAAATAAAGGCAAACAGAATTAAATATCAAGATTTCATCAATCCATCACTGATGACCTAATAAAATTGCATATTTTTCCATTAACATTGGAATTGCCAATACTTCAATCTCATGAAACTTAGACAAAAGAAGGGTTTTCAAAGATCACAGAGTTATTCAATGAGGCTATATGAAGAGATTTATTTAGTTCGTTCTAACATTTTTCATCAATCCAAACATTAGTGCTTGTGTTAACAGATAAATATTGCTTTTTATATAAATGTTCAAAAAAATTCTTATTTGAAGAAATAAGCTTCAAAAGTTTTTGTGAATCTATCTTATGTACAGCAGTTCACTTGATCCTTAGATGTATTAAAATTGAGTTTACAAATAAGGAGCAAAGTAACATGTTCAAAGAATCATTTGAAACATTGAATAAGTATACTTTGGTTACAATAAATTTATTAAGAGACAATATTATAACTGGACTAATAAAAACACTTATCTAGATTATAACATTAATGGCTTTATCAAATTACTAGAAACATTTGGAAAATTTATTGATTTCTAAGCCACATTGCTTAAAAGTACACCAATACCAATATATTAAAAGTAGTTACTACTTCAAAATGCATTTATATAAATATATAATTCCAAATAAAATCCCATTACAGATTATCAGTCAAAAGGCCAGTTTGTTTACAATAATATATGGATTAGTAACTAAATGCTTTCACTGTAGGGAATGTGGACATCTGATAGTGCATGTCCTAAACTATACTACATTCACTGTAATAATGAAAGCCAATATCCTGCTTCAGTGCTACAAATCAAAAGAAATTCAACAATAATTGAAAATTAAAATTCCAGACAACATAGATCTCATAGTAATAGACTCAGATAGTATCATAAATAAACCAACGCCATTAGTCATGAACTCCATTTCCAATGACATCTTTTTAAAGCAAATTTCCAGTACAGTGATAAAATGCAAACCATGGAGAACTCCCTACAAAAAGTGTGAATGAAAGATCAAGAAATTTGAAACTGACGATAGTAAAGAAGAAAACAGACCACAATGGATTGATATTTTCAAGAAGAAAGTCGAAACATCTATGACTAATAGAAACTTTGACACTAATTTATCCATGGAATATTTAGATCCTATAAGTGAGATTAGTGATCATGTTCTCATCAAGAAATCAATGATCAGTCTCACAAAATAGTTCAAAATGAATCTGAGCTAATAAAGACTCCAATGAATCTATTCCAAAATATAAATTATAAATATCATAATTAGTTTAAATAGATCAGTATCAGTATTCATCAGATAACAGTTACCACAAAAATTTTATTTTGATAGCTTTATAAAGTAATTTATATTTATTAAGTTACTTTGTACTTTTTCTGTAAGTAAGTATGGGTAAAATGTTTCATAATGAAATTTAGAATATGAGCTTTTAATATTAGAGGCATAAACACAAACAATAAAAATTATCAAAACTTAGCAAATGGTATGACATTATTCAACCACAAATTCTAGGTTAACTTAAAACCAAAATATTAAGTAGATCATAAAATGATTCAACCATATATCTCAATGATAAAGGTTTTGCAACATTCTCTAGATCCCTAAGTATATCACCTATAGGCACTGGTATTATCATTGATAAAGTAAAAAAAAACCCATTCAATTCTTTCAAAATACAATACATAGAAGAATACACACTGATATGTGTCCTCTGCCACAAAACAATTATATTAAACATTGTCTTTGTCTATATACACCCATGCCCACATGATAATTGGAAGACTAATTTTTACCATAAATTCCATGTTTGCATTCCCATCATATCCATTTCTTCTACTAGAAGATTTTAATATGCCACATAAAAAATGTGTTAATAATTTGCTAAATCTACTAGCATTTCTGTTAATTAGTGAAGAGTTCTTTCAAATGAATGCAATTTCCTTTAATAATGGTAGATTTACATCCCTAATTACCTTAGCACTTTACTCACTCTCATTATATCATCTGAATAACATATACCTTAAAAGCTTACCTTTCTCTGATCATTCAGCAATAATTGTTACACTTGATCTTAACTTTATTAACAGAGCAATAATAAATACGAAATCAGAATATGCCTTCCTTTCCATATCCCTAAAAGTCTTTTTTTTTGACATTTCAATTTATCTACACACTAAAAACATTGTAATGGATTCTGTAAAATCTGGATTATGTATATAATTTATATTATACCATAATCTCCAACACAATAACAGGATCACGCAATGCCATTATCTACAGGTCTTATGAAACTATTGGATGAAATCCACAAAAATACTGTTACTCATTCAACAGATAATGATTGGCCCAAATTATCATTTTGTAGAAATATCTACAAATCCACATTCCAATCCCTTAAGGAATATTTAATAAGAAAAAATAATACTCTAAAACTAACCACACACATGGCCTAGACAATATATTAGATGGGCAAAAAACAGCAATCTGTATTTTGAGTCCTAGATACTCTCAAGATATGAAACAAAATAATTTGTAGTGAATACATGCTAGAATCAATCTGTCTATATTTTAGAGACAAGCTTCAAATAGACAAGCCTTTTGACCATCACCCTTGCTTTTTTAGTACATCTGAGACACAAAAACTAAATGAAATACCAGATTCATGTCATCCTGGTATACATGAAATATCAATATTTGTATTTGTTCATCTAAACCACATTAATTCTTAATATCTTTCAAACTTAGCAAACATTTTAACAAAAAATAATATAGAATACAAGGCTTCTACCCAATATCACTAACTTTATTTTTTAAAAAAAAAACAAGAAACACAGACTGAACTAATAAATGTTAGATAAAGATATTAATGCACAAACCTTCTAGCATCCAGTGATTATTATGACTTGTACTATAGTACTGTATGGAGAGAGTAGCTACTGTTTTAATAGCTTTGGTAAGCAATAGAAATGATGATCATGTGATGATAGTGGCTGTGGTAATTAAAAACCAAAGACTTAAAATGAATAGATACTGAACTGGGTTCAGATATTTATGACTGTAAAAGTGTGTGAGCTTGGATTAAAAACATTAGTGTGTTTTCCAATTGAACTCATAAATTCATACTTAACTAAAATGGTAAAGATCTAGATTCATTGCTCTCAGATCCAATGCTCCTCATTGAAGAGAAAAAAATTATAATCTGGAAGTATTGGATGTGTGACCAATAGATAGAGATTTTGATGCGGAAAACCTTGCATCCATTGTTTACTATAACTTGTACTAAGTGGCACTATCATGGAGAGAATTGATATTGCTTTAACGGTTTGTGTAAGCATAAAAAATAATCATAACACAAAATTTTAGTTGTAAACAACATATGGATCAAACATGAAAAAATAATCTTGCTTATTTCTGTTAAAGTCTCAAAATGAAATTAAAGAATTTCCTTTTAAATAACGGTAAACTTTTTTCTACAGACAATTTTCCTGATAATCATATACAATTGGTTCACAATATGTTTTCGGTTATAAAGTATATTGATAGCCCATGAAAAAACTATAATAATAAAACATTTGTTGAATCATAATTCTTCTGAAATAAACAATTATTCGAATACTATTTCCAATAAAATTTATTAATATAATTGTTAATCATTAAATCAAAGTAAATATCTTTAAAATTTCATGGGAACTTTTTACATCAAAATATAAACCGGAATATGAAATTAATAAAACAATATAGAATAAAAATTTGAGAATGTGATCTCAAAAATAAAGTATCTGTATAATAAGAAACGTAAAATATGAAGGATTAAAATTAATTTCTTTTTAATGAAATATATACCCTACTGAGTTAAAGAATAAAATTTATAATTAGAATATTAAAAAAGGTTTAAAAAAGCAATGAATAGTAGTATATAGTAATGTTTGGCTTATGTACAATTAATTATTTAAAATTTATTTTAATTTATATGAGCACCACCTGGCCTTAAGCAGTTTCAGATTGTTGCTTGTTATCTGTATTGGAATTGTCTAAATACTGACTGGTTTCAATCTCCCGTCAACCATTTACTCTATCTCATACAACTGATACACATGACCACATACATGTTAAAAGATAAATGATATCCAATATATGTATTTAATGCTGAACCAGCACTCATCAATTGGTCCAAATCATCTCCCATGCTCATATATAATCAGTGCTCAGTTTATATTAAAAGAGCAAATCTTCCACTTTGATGGACAGGCTTCAATCAACTTCACTCTCCAACTCTTCAGCCATCTATACAATTGAAAATCTGTTTTTGGATTGCTGAAGAGTTGGAGGGTAGAGTAGAACAAAACCCATGTGTGGGATTTGTACCAACTGGTGCTGGTTAATCATTTATCTTTTTTCATGTGTGTGTGGCCATGAGTATCGGTTGTAGAAAATAAAGTGGATGGCTGAAAATAGCTTAAAAGCCTGTGTATGGAAAAAATATACAGACCAGATAATATTATGAATCAAATAACAATAATTGTTCATTTATAGAATATAATTGGCAATTAACTATAACTTTCTTTTATCGTAATAAGTCATATCTTCACTTTTATATATTATTGCATTAGTTCACACACATGAAGAAAACTTAATTATTCATAAAGTATTCTAGATTACTTTGATTAATTTTAACTATTAATCTTCCATTATGCTTTATAATACTGATACAGTTTTATAATTGAGTACATTTGCCATAGAGTAAATCTCTAGCCTTTAATTTCAATTAGTATGAAATCCTGCATATCCTTACAAATACATTTATTTAAATTTTAAGTTTTCTAGCATAATCACATGCATATATAAATATACTATCATTATAACCACAACATTTTTTTACAATGATAACTCTACAGATTTGAATCCCAATTTAATAATACCAGAACTTCACTATAAAAATGGCTCCTTTCAGTCTAATGCTTAATTTAATAGAACAAAATCTCAAATAAATATACCATATAGATAGAGAACATTTTAAGTATTTGACTGTTTCCAATCAACTGCATATATATTATAAACTCTATGTAAATAAAATTTACTTTACAGTAAACAAAAGAAGTGCTAAATTATATACAAATGAACTTGATTGGAATTCAAATTTTTTAAACTAATAATTATTATTCTCATTATTTAACCTTGGATGATATACTTTACATATTTTACAAGCATGTAAACTTTTGTTACTCCTTTGATTATTTTCTAATTGGCAACTTCTACATTAAAAAAAAAAAAAAAACTTTTTTTCCCTACAAAGAAAACTTTTAGTTTTTACTTATATGTAATGCCTACTCACCTAATATCTCAAAGTAGTTTTTAGCTTATGGCTTCATCAGTGAATAATCTTAGGTCTTAGAGCAATGCATCTATATTTCTGTTTCTAATGCAATCCAGGGCTTCTCACTGATTATGGTCCCAAGCTAGAAACTGGTTTGGAAGTAAGGATTTTAATGCACAAATCTTCTAAATAGAGTTGCTACTGTAAGTCCATACAATCTTGTTACTGCAGCAGTTATTACTAAATGATTATTCACAGAATAAATTAACATGGATGAACAGCTCTCCAATAAGCATCAGCCAGTGTACCTCTTATTTTAAGATAAAGAAACAGAATTGTATTTCTTTCAAGTTGTCTGATATTTCTTAACTAAAATAGCAGTTGAATTTTCTTTTTTGAAAGTAAAAATTCAATCCTGAGAAACAAAATTAAATTATGATTCTATTAAAGCTCTCAATCAGCATAGAGGTTGATTACACTGAAAGGAGAAAGTGCTGAAAATCATCTGATTGTGAATTCAGATTGTCATTCAGTGATAATGTTTTATTTAGGCATGTCTAATTGTATATCATTCTCAAGTGAAAAAATATTGCATAAATTGGAAAAGAGATGGTACATGATAAGACTTCTTAAAATTAAAAAAAATTGTGATGTGTCAATTGATTTAAAAATTGGATGGGTAGTTTACTATTAAAACACAAATATTTGAAATACAAGTGAAATGAGATTCATTATTAATAAAAAATACAATGGTGATTAATGGTATATCAGACAGTATGGCAAGATTAGTTATTTAAATTAATGAAAGATATCACATGCATATTATTCAGGTTTATGATCTAACAAATTCTTATATGATGAAGAAGAGAATGCTTTTATACAATATAAAAAAATACTCTGCTTAGGCTAAATGATATTTAAAAAATTATCATTGAGACTTTAATGCTATAATTTGTAAATAATTGAAAGATGAAGTGGTTATTGGTAAATTGGCTTATGGTAATAGATATAAGAAATGAAACAGATTTGAGAAGTTTGAAAAAAAAAAGGAAAAGTTTATATTATGATTTTTATTCTCTGAGAAAAAAGCTAAATATAAATGGGCATAAAAGCATTTAAATGAAAGTACTGAAGAATTTGGCTGTAATTATTTTAATACTGCAATGTATTTAATTAGATTTAACACAAGGATGATTTTTGAAAATGAAATGAAAGATAAATCTTTTATAAAACTAGGGAGATGAAAATTATTAAAAAATACAATATTAAATATTGTCTTTCCTAACCTCCAGAAATACTTCAATGAATTTTAATTAGAACTTATAAATTATTTTATAACTGACTTTGAAAATGGTTTACATTTTAATGAAATCAATAAAAGATAATAGATATATTATAAAGAACTGTAAGAAAGATAGCTGGTACTCAAAAGTAGTAATTTATGAATAACATTTCTATTTAAACAAATTAATATATATAAAAAAAGAAGAAATACAAACAAAAATATTAAATTGTCTATTTAAAAAATTGAATATCGAGAGCTTGTAAAATGGTATGAAAAACAGTTTTTAATGATATAAGAAAATATAAATATTTATTAATACAAGAGAATAAACTTTGCAAAGTATAAAACTTCATATTGTTATGGGAAGGAAAAATATTTAATTCAATAAACTAAAAATATAGAATTATTACTACAAAAAGAAAGGACATCATGAAATATGTAGAAGAGTACTGTAAATATTACATATAATAAAAAAAAATAACTAACTACCCTCTGTAATTACTACTTGTGAATTGCTTAGCATTTTAAATGGAAAAATGGAGCATATAATTAAATCTGTGAAGAAGACAAAATCTTCAGAAAATGACAGAAATTATAATTAATATATTAATCTTTTGAGTGCTGATTATTTTATTGGCCGAGTGAGGTAAAAGTCAAAACTTTTAATTAGTCAATTCATAAACCCAACTGTCAAAATATATTCTTCTTTTAATATTATATTCACTTTGGATTCATTTGTAAAAAGTATATTAATAATTTGTCAGGTTATGAAAGTGAACAAAAGCTTTTTCAAAAATATTTTTTTATTTATAATTATAAAAATATTCGATAGTGGCAACTCTATAATGAACGTTACTCACCAACCAAAAAGTTTTGCTGACATCAATGATTTCTTTCCCAATTTAACATTGCAGAAAAGTAAATAATTTTTTGTTAAAGTTTTAACTATTTTTCTAAAATAATTTTATTTTTAGCATATTTTATCAAAATAATTCATAATTTGTCAAAAAATACTTTTAAAATGATCTAAAATATTCGTTTTTCATTTTTGAAATGAAAGAAAAGAAATTGTAACTCTTTATTTATTAACAAACCATTTTCTTTGTTGTCAAAAGGTAACAGCTAATCAGAATAAAGAATGGGTGGTGCTCTTTTTTGTTAGACTTTCAACATCAGTTTTATTGATTTTTTACTTGTAAAATAATTCAAGAGAGGGCAGCATATTACAGAACTTTTTATAACCTTTCAAATGATGGTAAAATCTTTATTGTAGCATTAAAAATGATGGAATTCAAATGACTTGAAGTGGCTTCGAGTTATCTCATAAAACTCTGTTGAAAGCTTTTAAGAGAAGCAGATAATAAAATACAAAATTGTTAGTAAACTTATATACCAAATTTTTAAATCATATGTACCAGATGATTACAACAATGCAGTAGTATTATTTGATATTTATAAAATATCATGAAGATATTAAAAATTATAGACCTATCAGTATTTAACCAATATAGATGAAAATGTAATGGATGAAATTATTGCTTATAGAATTAAACTTGGAGAGAATGTTTTGGTAGGAATAATTTAATAATTTAAAACAAAATATGGCTCTTTTTTGTCTTACTTTTACATCTGACATTTGGATATTCAGCAGAAAAACATTTCAGTGATCTAGATTCCACAAAAAATATCAAGAGATTTATATTAATATTAAAAATAAGACAATGGAAACCAAATACATTGGTAAAAAGATGTCATTAATATCATTAAAAAATGAATGAAATGGATTTGGATTGGATGTATTGCTAAAAGAGAGATAACAATAAATATATAATCTTGAATTTGATCTTATGTGAGATGGATTAAAGTTAATAATGACATTTGTTGTTGCATTGCAAACCAAATAGGATTGCTATTGGGGAAACTTGATTAAACTTGGATAGACAATCAATCTTTAATGAATAAATAATGGATAAAATTATGATGATGATGACAGATAAATAAACAATATTAAAAATTCTTTTGAAATAAATAACCATGATAACAGTATTTTTGATAAAAATTTTAACAAAATTGCTAGTCATAAATTTAAATTAAATATCAGTAAATGTTGGTGGTAGTTTAATTTATGAGATTTTTAATGGAAAATTAAAATTGATTAAACAATATCATTAAGTTAATAAAGGCTTGGAGAATGTGTTTAATTTTAATGTGTCAATATAATGAGAAAAATAAAATATAACCGAATAAGCTTTTTTATATGGACAGTCAAAAAATAAAATCTTTTAATATATTTAAAAATGCTCAGTATAAGCCAATAAATAGTAATATATTCTATGATATATCCTCAAGTTCTATATGTTATTGTATTTTAGAAAATGTAAAAGTACTGAAGAATGAAAAATCCTGTGACAATTATGATGCATTTTATTTGTTTATTTTTGTACTGTATTTCTAAATACTCGTAAACTACAATAAGAAATTTTAGAATATAATATAATAGAACACAATTGCTTTATCTTTTGAAATTATGGAAAGAATTAAGATTAGAAAATGATTTATAAGTTTCAACTTTCAAATGCATTGGGTATTTTGAAGTCTAAACGTATAAAGTGTTAATTTGATTTTTATTAATAGTTTTTATTTTGGTGTTGTAATAAATACCATACTATGCATTTTATTAATAAATGATCATATCAAATCTAGTAAGTGCATTACAAATCTAAAATGCAACATTTGTGTGATCTATATTTTTTATATGGTTTCAATCAAATTTATAAGTAACATTTTTGTCTTTTAAATATTTATTAGAATTCTAGCATTAAAACCTTCCATAATAATTTTAAAATTTTATTTGATCTGCATTCTCTACATCCATATAAAATATTCTATTTTTTAACACAATTAAAAAATATATTGTGGCATAAAACTGAATTATCAGTATTTGATATTTTTTAAATCATCTTATGTCCATAACATAATAGTTCTTAACACCTTGAACTGTTAGGTAATAATTCTTGACTGATAATTATATTATATCCAGAATATGAGAACCAAAAATACAGAAATAGCTATTGTCATGCACATACAGTAAAATTAAATTAATGTCATAGTTGAAACAAGAAGCTATTTGAAAAAATGATCATGGATTTTTTCTGGTTAGTTTAGTTTTATTTTAAACGTAGAAATGCAAATCAATAAATTAAACTTGCTAGGGTACGTGTAATTATGAAAATTACACACATAAGTAATCATAAAATAACAACAAGAATATTTAAAATAAATACTAAAACTGTTCTCAGTTTTATTTGTAAAGCTTCACATAGCATAAATATATAAAATATTTCTTACATATGCATTTTTCATATCTGCAGGTTTGATTTTCCGTAGTTTAAAATGAATAAATATAACGACTTTTTATGAATGGAATATATTTTTCGGCTAACTGCTTTAATTAAAGATAATTATTTAAGTTGAGGTATCTTTGTTTTTAGAAACTGAAAGTTAGAATTTTTACTTAATACTATATCTCTTCCTATTGTTATTTCCTTGTTTTAAATGCAGATCTGCTTATAAATGGAATTTTTTTCAACTTAACAAATTATTCTAATGTCATTAAAAAAAAAAAAAAAATGAAAAAACTATATTTTCTTTTAAATATTTATTGAATTATCTTTTTTAAAAAATAAAAGAGAAGACCTACTACAATTAGTCAATTAATATACAAATCTTCATTTTTATTTTTTTTTCAGCAATCTTTATTTTTTAATATAAGTATTTTATTATCAGTAATTTGTGTTATAGATGTACGTGTTTTGTACATACGTATATGTGCGTTAATATATATATATATATATATTATCTAAATAATTTGATGTTTATAACAAAATTCACTACAAAATGCAATAGACTGATGATGACTTTACACACACCCATATATATATATAATGTAAAATTATAATACCCGTTATAAAATATATATATATAACGGGTATTATACTTTTACATTTATTATATATTGAACTTATTATCGTTATGGAATTTTTATTCTTGAGTAAATTTTGGTTAATTAAAGAATGGCGGAAACAAATCAAGAAGTTGATTCATGAAAGTTGACGATTATACTTTTTTTAAAAAGTGTAAAATGTTTTATATTTTTTCTAAATGTTATAATATTCGTTTGAATAGATGTCTCAGATTTTCCTCAAATAATATCTTTAAAATTAAATCAATTATTTTGGACAATATAATAAGGCAATGTAAAAAAGAAATTTATAACATTTTTTTAAATTATTTTTGTTATATATATATATATAATGTTTTAAAAGATAATTACTATTTAAAAGATTTCTTGATAATGGAAAAAATTCTCATGGACAGATATTGGTGGAAATGGATACCCATCTTTACTTTCAGAATTAGACAGCCAAATTTCATGAAGGTTTATTTTTTTATTTTTTTATTTTAAGTGGCTTTGAGAGACATTGCGATGCATTCCACAATAGTACCGGTAGAAAAAGTGTGTGATTTTGAATCTTTTTACGCTTTTTAATAACTATTTTGGTTAATTAAAAATTTTAAAAATTATAAATATAGTTAAAGTTATTGGATATCTTTCGACAGAGAATTTGACGAGAACTTGATTTATTGTTATAATTACATTTTGTTTTATTTCATTCTTATATTTTTGTTGGAAAATAAATTGATTTTATATTTACTAAATTATCTGATTCATCTTACATAAATTTTCTATTCATCATATAATTGGTAATTTAATTGTCACATGATAATTTATATTATATTTATTTAAAGGTAAACTATTTTAGAAGTAATTTTATTGGTAATTAGCACCAATGCTAGTACACAAAATTTAAATAGTAATGCTTCGTTACTGTATGCTATTGTTTAGACACAATAAAACACCTTTTATTATTTAGTCATGTTGATGATAAAGATTTATAATTTAGTAATAACATTAAAGAGCTCTATCTATTAGACTTATGTATTTTAATCCATGAGATAACTTTATGTTTGATATATGTTTATCAAAAATTTAGAGACAATATGCTATTCATATTAACTCTAAGACATTGATATTTATTACTACACATTTTATAATGTATCATATTATAAGTGTTTTCTTAAATATTTAAATATTGTGCTTACATTTAAAGCGTTTTTTCTTATCCATTTAGTACCAGTCACCTTCTGATAAAGCTAATATTTCATTAGATATTATATATTTATTTATATATGACTCTAGGAGGATTGTTAAAACAATGCATTTAAAGTAAAAATTTATCTTCAGCTTTGCATAATTGATTATTAGTTTAATAATTATTAATGCCATTTTTCATTTGGCATATATATTGAATTTATTCTAAAATTTCAGCAATGATGGAAAAAGTTAGATTATAAAGATTAAATATTCAAAGAAATAATGGGTCCATTCCTCTTATTAATTCTTTGGTAACATATAAAGATTTGTTATTCATATTCTGAAGGATAGTGATTTACCTCCTTTAAATACATTCACATTAAATCAGGGATGAAAAACTCCAGACCATAGGTCAAGTCT
>JAQFVV010013956.1:0-60575 GCA_028023455.1 Epiperipatus broadwayi
TAATGAATAGTTTAACTATGGTTACATCTAAATTCCAAGTATATAAATTATATTTGTATTCAATCAAAGTTGGTAAATTTATTTTATACATTAAATAAATATAACTAATTCAGTGAAATTTCTATCTCTAAATTAAAAATTCAATTTTTCTAATAATCAAATAAATCACTTTTCAGTTTTCTGGCCCAGTTACAATTTTTTGGCTGCTATTAAAAGCCCATGATCAGCTTTTTATTGAGTGAACAGTCACATTAAAGAAATCAATTCTCTAGTGCTATTGCCATATCTTATGCTCCGTCCTTCTCAAGTTTATCAAGAAATTGTGTCAAAAATTTAATAATGTAATCAAGATTTGATAATAAACGTTATAACAATTTTTTTTAACAAAATCAGTTATTAAAAGTCTATAGCTATGAGAAACAGTCATTTGGTCTGACGAACTGAATATAGAATGAACTAACAAGATACAAGCAAAAATGTTCTGCCTTAAATTACTTCATTAAAGTTTTGGCATAATTATAGTTTCAAAAATAAATACCTATATATCAGTGTAGATTACTGAAATAAATAAATGCAAAAGATGTTTTATTGGAAATGAAATGAAACAAAAAGAACTAAAGAATCTTTATTGTTGAAAATGTATGGGGTTGACAAAAAGCTAAATCTTTTAGTATTAAAGGCATGTGGGATATTATTATGAATTGGGGGAAATGTAATTAGAATATATTTGTTGGTGTTTTATGTATTCTTTTGCACTTCAGAGAAACCATTTGTTATATTAAAGAATTTTTCTTTTTTTTTTTAAATTTTGACTAGTTTCATTTACTTTTGAATTTGGAGTAATTGTGTTGATAGATAGATAGATAGATAGATAGATAGATAGATAGATAGATAGATAGATAGATAGATAGATAGATAGATAGATAGATAGATAGATAGATAGATAGGTAGGTAGGTAGGTAGGTAGGTAGGTAGGTAGGTAGGTAGGTAGGTAGGTAGGTAGGTAGGTAGGTAGGTAGGTAGGTAGGTAGGTAGGTAGGTAGGTAGATAGGTAGGTAGATAGATAGATAGATAGATAGATAGATAGATAGATAGATAGATAGATAGATAGATAGATAGATAGATAGATAGATAGATAGATAGATAGATAGATAGATAGATAGATAGATAGATAGATAGATAGATAGATAGGGGATAGATAGATAGATAGATAGATAGATAGATAGATAGATAGATAGATAGATAGATAGATAGATAGATAGATAGATAGATAGATAGATAGATAGATAGATAGATAGATAGATAGATAGATAGATAGATAGATAGATAGATAGATAGATAGATAGATAGATAGATAGATAGATAGATAGATAGATAGATAGATAGATAGATAGATATTCTAATGGTATAAAGATGTGATAGTTCTTATTTAAAAGCCCCACAGATTTGAGTGGCAAATTGTAATGATGATCAGGAGTGCAAGATCCATTGGTTAGCTCATATTTAACACCTTCAGTTAGAGATGCCAAATTATAATGGCACAAAAATGGCATGCACAGCTTGTTTTTATTTAATACACCACATGAATTGCAATACCTAAGTTGTAATGATATAAAAATATATAAGGTGATTGTGATAACAAGTTTCATTCTGTCCTACAGATTTGTATACATTGACCTGCAACTGTTATAACACATAAGATTCTTTCTAAATACTTCATGAATTTATAATGTCAAATTATAATGGAATAAAATGTTTACAATGCTAAAACTATAAAAAAGTAGAATAGTAGTAGTAGTAGTAGTAGTAGTAGTAGTAGTAGTAGTAGTAGTAGTAGTAGTAGTAGTAGTAGTAGTAGTAGTAGTAGTAGTGGTAGTAGTGGTAGTAGTGGTAGTAGTGGTAGTGACGGTAGTGGTGGTAGTGGTGGCAGTGGTGGTGGCAGTGGTGGTGGCGGTGGTGGTGGTGGGGGTGGTGGCGGTAGTGGTAGTAGTAGTGGTAGTAGTAGTAGTAATAGTATGAGTAGGAGTAGTAGTAGAAGAAGTAGTAGTAGGAGTAGTAGTAGGAGTAGGAAGAGAAGTAGGAGTAGTAGTAGTAGTAGTAGTAGTAGTAGTAGTAGTAGTAGTAGTAGTAATAATAATAATAATAATAATAATAATAATAATAATAATAATAATAATAATAATAATAATAATAATAATAATAATAATAATAATAATAATAATAATAATAATAATAATAATAATAATAATAATAATAATAATAATAATAATAATAATAATAATAATAATAATAATAATAATAATAATAATAATAATAATAATAATAATAATAATAATAATAATAATAATAATAATATCATCTTATAATGATTGCATATTAAAAATATTTACCTTTAAAAACACAAATGATATTCTTTAATTTAACACAAATCAATACAATTTATACTACGTTTTTACAATGTTGTATTGGAAATATATATTTTATATTTATTATTCCAATTTAAACATTACACATAACATAACACAAAACTATACACATTTAAAATATTGAATATTTTTTCAAACATGTTTATGACATATTACTTCTGACTGCAGTAAATAAAAATTCATAGAATAAAGAAATAATTTTATTAACATTATAAATTTTATTATTTACGTGTGTATTTCAAATGATCAAGATTAATTTATTAATTTATGTTATTATAATAATACATTCCTTCCTTTAACATTTCATCATCATAGCAATCATTTTAATGCTTTGAGATTAATGCATTACCTATTAAAACTAATTAAAAAAAAAACAAATAATGTTTGAACTTACACTAAATACTGAAATTACATCCGATTTTGGTAGGTACATATATATATATATATATATTTATTAGTAAAAATCAGTCATATTTCACATGACCTATATAGCTTGTATTACCAATATGTAATATATAAAGAGCGTGCTGATAGCTCTAAACAAGCTTATTTATTTTATTTTTTATGATAAATGCTACAAGAAAAAATACCTCAAGCCTTTATATATTACATATTGGTAATACAAGCTATATAGGTCATGTGAAATATGACTGATTTTTACTAATATTATAACTTTGCTATTAGGGCTTTGGCTATATTAAATTGCTAAGCCTACTAATATATGGGATCACTGAATTAAGTTCAGGCTCAAATAGTTTCTTTGGTTAAAAAGCTGAGTTTGAAGACATGTAGGTGTCGGAAGATTTGGATCTTTTTCTTAATATTTAAGAATTAGATAAATGCTTGGCTTGAGTTAATATTTTGAACCTAATGTCCTAGCTCCTCACCGATGAGAGCCATAGCTCGAAATCGGTCTGGGGATGGGAACCATCATAGATAAAGGCTTTAGGTATTTTCTCTTGTAGCATTTATCATAAAAAATAAAATAAATAAGCTTGTTTAGAGCTATTAGCAGGCTCTTTATATATATATATATATATATATATATATATATATATATTACAATATATATATATATATATATATATATATTGTAATGGAAAATGATATAGCATCAAATTTAATCATCAGTTAACCAAGTTCTAACGATGGCACACCATTTGTATTGGATCAGGATATGATATATCATATATAATGAGAAAAGAAGGCACCAAACATTGGAAGGCCATTTGTAATGGATTGTCTATATGCCATAAATAAAAGATAATATGGCCTAAATTCTTGAGCAGCATTTATAATGGAAAATACAATTTGAAACTCTATATGTAATCAACAATCATTAATTGGCTAAGCCTCATGATGACACAGCATTTATAATGGAATACATTATCTCTTAAATTATTTAATTTATAAATTCAATCTATAAATTGCACCATTTATAATGGATATCGTATATTATAAATAAAAAAAGATTTGGATAAGATATATCTATGATGCACCCATAAATTAACCAAGCTTCAGGGTAACTTGCCAATTATAATAAAATGTATATGCCATTCAAGAAGAAATAACATATCATCCATCATTCAACTCAATATAAATATGATACATATAAGAACTGTAATAACTTATATAATAGCCTGTTATACATATATTAAGAGAATAGAAATTGCTTCAAAATGAATATATTAAAAAATATATTGTTACTATGGCTAACTATATAAAACAAACTTAAAAGTATAGAGCATTGATTAGAATATGTTACTGATTAGTCCTCAGGGTTAACTTAACTCAAAATTAATTATATACCAAATAAAATTTGGAACAAAAGAGATTTTATTGAATCCAAAATATATCTATTCACTTGAAATTACCAATAATTTAATATTTTCATATCTGCTAGCTTGTGGAACTGATGTACTAAAATAGAGAAAAAGAAAATTAATAAATCTCAAATAAAACTCAAAATCATTCTTTTATATAAAACAAATGATATAACTATATTTCAAGATTGAGATCTTAGATTTATATAATAGCATACACACACACACACATATATATATATATCTGGAAAAACCGTCTGCAACCAACTACTTGCTTGCAAGGCAGGTGCGATGACCTCTCGGCTAACAATGCTTGACTAAAATAATGGTTTTGTTTTACAAATACTCAATTTTTTTATATGTAAATCAAGTATAAGGTTTAAACAATAACACACATAATTTGCAGTTAATATTTACATAGGAATTGTATACGCTGTGGTGAAACTAAATCAATAAACAAATAGATACACAAATTGTAGATATCTTGTTAAATTAGTAATTTAGATCATAGATGGATTTCTTTAATACATTTTTTTTATATAAATACTACTTTAAAGCAGAAAATAACTAAATGACTGAATTAAGCAAATATTAAATGGATGCAATAAATGGGCCATTTATCAGAAGTCATTTATACACACATAAGTTATAAATTCAATGTCCACATAATGTAAATTATCTAAATAAACATTTAAAATAACTAAGTGATTTACACCTCCATTGGAAAAGTTCTGGATGATCATAGCATATACATAACATGTGTGGATTATACCAACTGGCCATATGCTTATAAATTCAAGCATTTACAATTACAAAATATTGTAGGTTGGTTTGTGAATGATTACAAATCATGATAGCACAAAACACAGACATTCTTACACTTTAAAGCACTAACATAACTGAGTGCAACCTGAAGAAACACATCCTTCAAACAAACTTATCTTGACATTACATACTAAAAATAATAAACAACCTCACCTACTATGATGGAAAATTTAGTTTTAATTAGTGATAGGCCCAAAAAGAAGACTCCACACTAGCATAAATATATCAAAAGCATGGTGGCTTCCAAAATAACACCTACATTTGAAGCAAAATAGGATGCCTGGACCTTTGTCTCAGCACATCAGGAAAATATATGGAGAACCTCACCGAAAACAACAACAATAGGTATCTAGAAATATGTGGTTACAATCACTGGAAACACGCACTATCAACTCATGGACAATTGCAATACAGATGGGAAATTTATCTGCTCCATCCAACACAATAATAATAACTATAATAAATAAGGCCTGATGTACTAAGGCCATTCTACAACTAACAATATCAAGATAAAAACTTCACAATAGTTGACTAAAGTTATAACCATAATGTTAGCCTCAATAAACAATAAGTAATGTCTGTGCCAACAAATAACGTAAATAAAGATAATGACTAGCATATAAAATATTGGCACTAGGATGTAATGCACACAAGTATGGAATATTAAATATTTTAACTTATGATAATTAGTGGACATGAATAAAATGCAACCAAATTGTGAGAATAATAATTGAAGAATTAAGATAATTATTAAATAATGAAATAATTTATAAATACAGTTCTATAAAATTTGTATATTTATACAACCCCTATGCAACTAAATATAATTTATTGCTTTCCACTTTAAATTGACAAATGACATTTATTATTTAATATATATGTATGTACAACACGAATTAGATATTATATATAAATATATACACACCTTTTTGCAATCGTTATTTTAGCTTGGCATTTAATAATATATATATTTGCCAATTTAAGATATACAATTTCTTAAAATAAATAACAGATATACATTAGAAATTGACTTTCCTTATTCTCAATAAGTTTAACTTTTAAAAATAAACCTATAAGTTAATTATGAATATTACAATTGTATATATTTTATAAAGACATTTTAAAATGTTATAAAAAAAAAAAATAGACATATAAAACAAAAACAAAAAAAATGATGCATTTTAGTTATCATCGAATTGCTTTAAGTGTCCTTTAATTTTCTAATCAGCCAGTTATTCCAGACATTACTTTTATTTTATTCATACTAAAAATAGTTTGAAGTGACGTTACAATATGTACATATTATTAGTGAATTAATAGATTTGTTTCTTGTTATTAAAACAATTGATTTCAGTCATTTCCTTGATATTCAATTGTGTACACAGTTAAGTTGAATATTACTTTGGATCATTAAGAAATTTGGAAGTTAGACTAGGATATATAAATGCAATTATAAATAGCTATTTTTTTAACTTATTTATGAAGGCCAGTTTACATTTAGGTTTTATGTTTCATGAGCTTCCAATGGTGATAGATTAGCAAGTAGAAGAGACAGATCGACCCAAATGATAAAAGTTGAACTTAGAAAATCATCTTTAGTGCTAAACCTTAATCCAATAATTATTGTAATGAGATTTATAATAAGAATTTGGGGAAATGATGAATGAAAGTTGTCTTCTTCCTTCCTTTAATTTTTATTAATTAACCTAATGATGATTATGTTCTGCATTTCTCAAGCAATTTCTTTTAGCCTATTGTTGTAAATTCACATGCAGATTTTAAGATCTTTAACACTATTGTTTAGTGATTTAAAAAAATTTTTTTTAAATAACAAAATAAAAAATATTATATCGTAAAAATTTATTTTAACAATCTATTAAGTACATAAACAAATAAATAACCATAACAATAATATAACATTTTAAAACAAATACACACTCATAATTATATACATATATTGCCATTATAATGATCTATCTCAAAACAAAGCATATCATAATAAATAAATAAATGTAAATCAAATAATAATACAAACCTATTTACAATTCCTTAAGCAAAAACTAAATCAAAGAGATTTTTATTCTGGGACTATAAAAAAAAAAGAAAGAAAGGACAGGAAAGGACAGGATGGAGAATCCATTCTGTACTATATATATATAATGCGTTAGTTTAATTTAAATGTAACTTATTATAAACATTGCCATATTTACTTGATTATATAAAAATGCATTGCACCTGTGGAAGAAAATCTAAAACTGTAATAAAAGCTGTACCATTTTTGTTCATTATTTTATAAATTGTGAAGTAAGTAAAAGTGAGTGGAAAAAAAAGTTTAAAAAGTATTTTCTAAAAAGGCATATAAATTTACAAAAAAAAATTAAATTTAAATAGCATTAAGTGAATAAATTTATACTTAATTTTAAAAAGATTTGAATAAAGTTAAAATATAATATATTAGCATAATTTATTAGTAAAAACTGCTTTAAAAATAATTAAATAAAACAAAATTAAATTTAAATTAATTTTTAATATTTATTTGAATATTTAAAAAAATTGGATTGCATATGTGGCAGAAATTTGTATTTTTTTTTTTTTTTCTAAAAAATTGTAGTTTAATATAACTTGATAATTTTCTATCATTACTTCTCTGTTGACATGTTGAAGATAAACATTTAGTGTACAACTGCAAACTTTTTACTTTTGTATAAAGTTAAGAATTAATTTTAGCACATAATTTTCTTACATCAGATTTATTGAGGAATTATGCATGAACATTAGAAAGTGTTTTATTTTTTCTGGCCTCATTGTTATAAAAATTAACTTTTAGCTAAAAAATACTTTTTTTGCTTTTATATGCCATACAATTTGCAAATCTATATGTATTATTCATGTATCACATGCAAAAAAATCAAATTTTTTTACAAGAGTTTGATATAGATATGGAACTCTTTATGCACTGTTATTATATTAATTTAATAGGCAATTTATCATGTACATTAGAAACTGTCTTCTCTAGCTTGTTTTGAAAATAAACTTTTAATGTATGTATACAATTCATCAGCTATTTATTTTCATATAAAATTAACTAATCATGATATCAATTTTGATAAAAGAAATATTCTAGCAAAAATTGAACAATATGACCAGAGATTGCTAAGAGAAGCTATAGAGATTTTTAAAAGGTGCAAGAGCATAAATGAAAGGTATGAATTAAAAAAGATTAACAACATTTGGAAGAAGCTATTGGAAGACAAAATAAATTTTAAAACTTCTCAACCAATAGAATTTAAATATGAGGAGGAAAAAAAAGATAAAAATGATTTTACATCTCACACACATTCCTATGATTTGAGAAAAAGGATGCTCTGATGAAGGTACTTGTTATTGTACTGAAATGTCAGCTATTTAGTTATTTTACTACACAAAATATTCCAAAAATAATAATAATATGAAATCATCATTTATTCATGAAAATATTAGAATTATATATATATATATATTCATACAGTAGAAATTCAAAATATATTCATATATCCTAAAACTAAACAAATTTTAATCTGATTTTCAATAATTCAGTGTGTCCTACAGAAATTGTAGTTTTTCTGTATGCATTTGAACACTATGATGGTGACTTAAGAGAGTTCTAAAAATAATTGTTTTCAAATTCATGAATTTTGGAATAATAATATACTATCTATATTTTTTTAATTTATGAATGATATATTTATTTATTGTCTTAGTACTTAGATTTCTTTGAAATTATAAGCAAATGATGATTATTTTCTAATTAAAGTTCAGAGATATTAAAGTAATTAATATTTATGATACAAGTATAAGATTTAATATTAAAATGAGCAGATATTATTGTAATGTAATGTTTATTATCACAAAGTATATAAAATACAGATCCAGGATAGTGTCATATTTAAAGAATATTTGTAAAAATGCAACAGCAACAATTAGATTACATAATGATACTAGGAAAGTCAACATTGAGAGGGATGTAAGACTGGGTGATTCCATATCTCCAAAATTATTTACAGCAGTGCTGCAAGAAGTATTTTGTGGGTTAAAATGGGAAGCTAAAGGAGCGAAAGTAAATGAAGATTAATTAAGTCATTAAAATTTTTTATATGATGTAGATGTTTTTTGCAAATAATGCTTTAGAGCTGCAGGAAATATTGCAGGAGTTATCAGATGAAAGTAGGAAAGTAGGAGTAAAGATGAATGTTAAAAAGTCTAAAGTAATGTTTAATAGATTTTTTCAAAATATAAAACTAAAGATTGAATATGATGAGTTAGAAGAACAGCTACAAATACCTTGGTCAGATTATTAATACAGATGGAAACATACTGGATAAAATTAATCATAGAATTAAACTTGATTGGAGTGCTTTGGTAGAAATAACTTAATACTAAAAGGAAATTATGCATATGTGTTTGAAAATGAAAATTAATAAATGTGTTTTACAAGTTTTTACTTATGGATCTGAGACTTGGACATTTAAGAAAAGAGCATTATAGAGACTTCAGACTACTCAAAGAGTATGGAGACGTGCATATTAGTTAGGAGTAACAAGAAAAAGTCAAAAATGCAATATATGAGTAAGAGATTAACAAGTGTTACTGACATCATTGAAAGAACTAAAAAACTAAAGTGGAGTTGGGATGGACATGTTGTTAGAAAAGATGATAATAGATGAGCAATTGAAATCTTAAACCTAATTCTAAGTGATTGTAAAAGACCCAGCACCAGACCACATGTGAGATGGATGGATGAAATAAGGAAGTGAGGCTAGAGATCAGAGAAAATGGAATGAACTTGGAGAGACTTTCATCCTGCAGTGGATTAATAATGATTGATAATGATGATGATGATATGTATTAGAAATGTTACTAAATCTACCATTTTCTTTATTTTACTGTAATATTTTATATAAATGCAATGTGTACAATTTATTTTGAACATTTTATAATAAATTTTTTATTATTATTTATATACACACAACCTGACATTTTGACTATCCTATAATCTTTTTTGGAGCTATGATATGATGGTAAATAAAATAAATAAATAATATAATAAACTAATATAGTCAATAAAGTTTTAAAAAAAAATAATTAAAAAAATACAGAAACATAAGAAAAATATTGTATAATGAAATAAAACTAAGATAAATTGAACATGATAATTATGAATAAAAACCAAATAAAATAAAATAATGTAGATAATATAAAATAAAATATACAACACTGAATTGAAATATAAAATATATCTAGATGATACATGTGTATTTTTGTCAGGATATATATGTTAATGAACAATTATTAATTTAAATGCATTATTTTTTTTATTTTTTTTTTAATATCCCCTAGTTATTACTATTTATTATAAATAATACAAAACTGTAACTTATTATCCCTGAATTAGTAAAATACCTATGATTTTGTCTTTTTATATTTCTATATATATATATATATAATTTCTTTTTATATTTCTATATATATATATATATAATTTCTTTGTTTAATAATGATCTATTTAATAATAATAAAAAAAGAATAAATAAAAAGAATATATTTTTAATAAATGGATCAGTGTTAAACAAAAATACATATTAGGATAAAATAATAAATATTTTATTAATTTGGGGATAACGAAGTTACAGTTTTATGTTAATTTAATTGATGAATAAATAGTAATAATTAGGGAAAATTTAAAAAAATAATGAAAGAAATAATACATTTAAATAAATAGTTGTTAGTGAACAAACATAGACACGAAAATAGTATATAGCCTATATATATTTTTTATATTTCAATTTAATGTTGTATACACCTGAGTCTCATTTTATGCAGATTATTTTATTGTGATTTTGAAGTTATGCGATTCATGTTTCTTCTTAATATTTTTCATATTTCACTATATTTATTAGATATCAAGAAATTTAAATTATTAATAACTTATTTTGACTTGAAATACTTTTTTTTCTTTAAAAAATATAACGTTATATTAACAGCTAACGTGAATATAGCCTGAAGCTGTATTTAGAATAAATAACCTACTTATTATACTAATAAGTAAATAATAATAATAGATTTATACTTACATATAAAAATATCGCAATAAATATTCAAAAATTTTAAACTTTTAAAATGTATTTTGTTAGGTATAACAGAAATAAATAATGTAGATTTTTAAAATAAATAATGAAGATTTTATTGATTTTATAAACTGAAAATAATATTTTTAATGGTAATGTATAATCCTTTTGTTTTGATTGCAATCATCACTTTTTTAATATAGAAACAAAATGTGAACATTTAAAATTTATTTCAATAGTAAAAATCAGTTGTCAACACAAAACCATTAACACAGCACAAGACTGAAATTAGCACTAGTTGTGTAAATGGGATGGAGCAGAATATAGGAAAAATTAGAGTGGGGAATGGAAAATAAAGTAGCTAACAAGTTTCTCTGGGCATAATTGCTGAGATATTCTTGACTTCGTTCAAGAAGAAGCTACAGCACATCACATCGATGAATCTGATTTCAGTTTATAAATGAACTGCACATTCGAAAATAACGATAATGATTAAAATTGGTATGAAAAAATCTCAAATTAAATACTGTAGTTAATAAAAAAAAAGTAAAAAAAGGTTGTCTTGTACCAATTTTTTTCAAATATTAGATATTTTTTATTAGTCATACTTTATTTCCTTATTTTTTTAATGTGAATTTTAAAGTAATTTTTCATTGTTGCTTTGCTTTTATGCAAATTCTGAAAATTACAGACCCTATCCCCCATTTTTCAAGGTAAATTAAGTCTATTTTTGTGCAATTTTTTTCAATGCAGGTTTTCTGTGGAACCTATCTATTGCATAAAATGAGACCCAGGTGTATTTTATTTTATATTATCTGGATTATTTTAATTTATTTGTTTTTATTTCATGTTATCAAATTCAATTTATTTTAGTTTTATTTTATTATATTTTAGGATTTTTTTTTTTTTAAAATTTTATTGATTATATTAGTTTATTATATTATTTATAAATTTATTTTATTTATTCTTATATCACAATTCTTAGGAAGACAATCAAAATATCAGATTAGCTGTATATATTTATAAATTAGTGTTATAAAGTATTTCAAGTAAAATGTACAAATTGTATTGATGTATTATTAATTTTTGCTTGTTTTAAAAAGTTAAATGTGTTTTACAAAATATATGAAGGAATTTTAAAAAGCAACAATGAATTATTTTCAATGGTTACAAAACTTCAAGAGATAATACAACTAACTGACTTTTAAGGTAAACATAATACAAATTTACAATAACAATGTTATATAATATAAAAGCAAATTGGCATTTGACTTTAATAACTAAGTTGCTGATAGTGCTACAAATATGTATCAGGTTCACTTAGTAAAAAAAGATTACGAATTATTCTCATATCATTAGAAGAGTAAACAAACAAAATAACAATTAAAACACAAAAGTGCATTTCACTTAATAATTTTGAAAGAAATAATATATTCACCTATCTGGTATTAATAGTAATAATAATAATAAATATAAAACAATCCATTTTCAAATTAAAAATCAATATGAACATCTAATTACTCCTACACATATATTCGTACTAAAATATCTTTTATTACATTGAATACAAATTTTAAAAACATGATATTTTAAAATTAATTAAAGGTGTTTAATTCTGAAATTAAGAAATTGCAGAACTTTAAAACATTTGATATTACAAAGGCATGAATACACTCATTAGATATTTAAACATATTGCTATATCTGGTAAAGAATATGCCTGAAGGTTTGAAAAAGTAATGATGCGATCAGTGTTATATAACATGACATAGGTGCACTTGGTACTTTTAGAAGTAAGAATTTTATAAGAATACACATGTATTCTCTCTACTATTTGCTCCCTGAGTTGGAATCTCTAGTGTTTTTATATCAATATCATAAAATCTAAAGTATATTTTTAAATCAAAATGAGGTTCAAAAGTTAATAACTTCTAAGTTCATACTCATTTGTGGTCTAATTTTTCATAGTATTGTGTAATTCATATCTAGAGTCAAAAAATAGCTTAGCACTTGAATCTAAGTAATTTGCATATTATTGTTTATAGTTTAGAAAACATTGCTGTTTCAGGAGTTTGTTGTTTAAACAGATGTATAATTTTTCTTTAACAAATGTAAACTGACATTTTATATATGACACATTGATATTTTTTTATAATTATTTAGCATTAATCTATGCATATAAATTTGACTTATTAAAATAAACATAAGCAACTATTTTCTACACCATAGGTTCTGTTGTACTTACTGAGTTTAGAATTACTTTTATATATGTATGTTTTTAAAATAGACTATAAATCTTTTGTTTCAGCAAAGAAAATAACCATTATTGTTTTTGATTGGTGTGAAAAAATTTAAATTTAGACTAGATGTCATCATAGTTGTTTATGTTTTTGTTTATACTTATAAGTGATTGATATTGGTATTTTGTAATCTGTATCTCACAAACAATTATTGACTATTTCAGATCAAATATTATATTTACATATTAGGTGTTTATACTTTTTCTGAAACACCACTATGATAACAATCTTTTAACTTTCTCCCTAGTTCATACTTCTTTTGAGCTATCCTGTAACCAGAGTATATTGTCTGCAGTGAATATGAGTTAGATTAGTTTTATAGATAATAAATTAGTTGCTTAAATCAAAAGATATAGATGTTTTGTTAGAATCAAATATCTATTTTACCTCATTAGAGACTTTGTTATTGAAAGGGTAATGTGTTGATGCATAACAGAGTAAATATCATATCATAAATTTTTGATAAGATTACCTTATTCAAAGTTTATATAGAATGTGCAGTAACTTTTTCTGACTATCCATTTAATTCAAGAACATTCAAGAACAGCGTGATGAAAAAAACTTTCTTGAGATCATCAGTTATTTCATCTGGTTTGTACTTCTAATAAAATTAATATTCAGTTAAGCATAAAGATACATCATCTACTAATAATGTTTTGCTCTGGATTAGTCCTGCATAATTCAGATGATCTTATTGTCAGGATCAAGTAACCTAAATACCAAACATAAGATTGATTCAATAACTTTTTTTTCTAATTGACCTTCATGGATCAAATTCAGATGATTCTTGAAAAACTATCTTCTCATCATAGAATAATTTTGTCATTTCAGAATGTTTTGGGAAGGTTATTAGGATACCTAATAGACCAGGCTTACCTTCAGCATTTTGAAGTTGATAGATTGAATCCTGTTTAGTAAGTTTTTAAGTAGATAAATTTTAAAATGGTAATAATATATTGAAGAATTGCAAAAAATAATCAGAGTTAGAAACAAAAATGAGATTAATTTAACTCCTAAAATTTTATTTCTTTTGTAAAGATTAATAATTTTAATGGCATTTATTTAATTATATTATTTACCACATAATTTTATGGAAAGAAATTATTCTCAACACATGCACTTTTAAATTAATATTAAATTGACTCAAACTCTCCTGTCAATGATCAATTTAATATCAATTTAATAGCGCATGTGTGAACTATAATTTTCTTCCACAAAATTACACATATATACATCGCTATATTATTATTTACCATATAAGTAAATTTAAAATTACATCACTAATATAACCAATCAGTTTAGCAAAAAAAAAAAAAAACAATAATTACCAAATAAATTTATTTTAATGAATTAAAAATAAAAATAATAAATATGCAGCGTTTTAGATTTTAAAAAAAAGATTAACGGAACCTTTGTGTTTTAATTAGAAAATTCACCAATATGTGCAAGTTACGTAATTTGAAATACTTAAATAGTTGTTTTCTTCGAAATTTTATGAAATAGATAAAGTAATAAATCTTTATACATCTTTAAATTAATAACTTTATTGAAAACTTGTCTTGGGGCTAAAGTCCTAGAAAATGATTTTAAACTTGTGATACATATATATATATATTTACGTTTATAGTAAAATAGTAGTTTTTTTTTTTTTATAATTTTGTTATAGTGTTAAAGTTGTTTTGGTGCCAATTTTTTTTCTGTTACCTTACTTTCTCTGTATACAAATCATAGTTATCAAAACAGATTGCGAATGAGTGAATCAGGATTTTTGGTCTCAGAAGTGAATCAGATGAATGTTTATGAATCTTAAAAAATTGACACATACAATTACCAGGTGTGTGCATATATATATAAGAAATTTTTATGTGACAAATAAATTACTGCAACATTTTTGTGATATTTTCAACAGAATTATGGCAACTTTTTTCAGAAAAATTAAAACTTCATTAGTAATATTAATTTATTATACGAACGGTTAAAGATAATAGGCTTTCAATTCGATATTTAAAAGTTTATTCATTTGTTTTTTGATCCAATGAATATCATTTTTTAAACTATTTTTTAAACATTCTTTTCTTCATGTAAAATTTAACATTATTAAAATTAAAATGCTTGCTACTTATTATTTCATGGTCAAAACTGTTCTTGATATTCTTTTAGAACGAATATATTTTGCCTGTCCAACGCATATTCACAATCATAGTTGCAGATAATTTTATAAATTATAGCTCTTTCATAATTATTGCAAATCCTGTCTATTTATTTACTTGTTTACATTTGATAGTTCAGAGTATAAACACTGAAAGATCAAAACAAATAAGTTTTGAAAATCTTGTTATGATTATGATTGTTTATAAGATGATGTATTGAAATATAAAACAACATCACTAATATTTTATATTTTACATTAATTATATGTGATTATTACATTTCAATACATTTAATCTTATGCATTTTTGTATTTTTTAAAAATATGTTTTTTTTAAATTGTCGTTGCAAACATCTCAATGGCAATCATATGTAAATGATATTTTTGAAAAAAGATATATGGTTTCTTTTTCCTGAATGATTTTATTAATATCTTATAAGTGTAGTCTTAATATTTAATGAGTAATCATTTAAAATTGTGTATATCTCTAAGATTTGTTAACAAATTCACTGTAACATTTTTGTGACACATTTAATATGCTATTAATATATTATGAGTATATTTTCATTTCATCATATATAAAAATAAAATTATTATATGATTTTCTCATTGTTACAATATCTAATCTACAACTTATTATTATAAAATATAAAGTACTTTATCTTTTGTGTCCCCATAGTAAAGTATTCAGTTCTATAATTAGACATAAAATTATTACTTATGAAGTATAATGTATCAAAAACATTTTTTTTTTCATTTTCACATTATTTTTTTTACTAATATATGATTAATTATATAAATTGACCTTTTTCTGTCTATTGATCCTTTTTTTTTTTTTTTTGTAATGTTTAACTATTTTATATGATGGTTCTAAATTATATATTTTTAAATAAATTTAAAAGATATAATAGCATATTCTCTATATTTTAATATCTCATTCAAATAATTATCAATTATCTTTATAGATAAATCATTCAAAATTTATCCTAATGCGTATCTTGTTTTTAAATTTAAAGAATTGTTCATATAAGAAGCTATTATATAAATTGATAACTATTTTCAAAAATATTAGAATATAGAGATTATATTATTGTGCCATCTTTTAACTATATTGAAAATACGAAATTTAAAAATACATATGATAGTAAAATGGAACCATTGGATTTTAGCAAAGTTTATTGATCTGTAAATAGAATTAATAATATTTTAATAGAAAACAAATTAATATCTGAGTGGAAAAATTTATAGTTAATATATTAAATTTTATCTTAAATACTATCATAATCATTTATAAAAATGAATATTTTATAACAAAAAGGAATGGTTGATGGTATTATTCTCTATAGCAGCTTGTATACCATCACAATAGTGAAGAATAAAACCTTATACAATTTTTTTAAAATTATAAATGGATTATGAAAAAGTAAAGATTACTCTCTAAAATATTAACCTTATATTTAATCTAGAGATTTCAATTTCCTTATCTATAAAATGTTTATAAAACTATTAGCAAATAGAGTATTCTAATCTTTTTTTTAAAAAAATATCACTTACATATAAATTTGAAGCTTTGAGATTTTTTATAATATTCATTTATGTAGGTTTGAAGCAAATAAATTTGAAGATTTAAAGTAAATATACTAAATAAATGAAAGGCTTCATAATGCAGAATAAGCACAATTGTCAACCATGCTTATAATCAGAGATTTAAATTATTTTTGAAACACTCAACATTTTTCTCTAAAGTGGCTAGTCCATAAACATGTCAGTTAATCAAGCAACATCAGTAATTAAGTTGATACTAACTATAATTAGCTATATGATAAAATGATGATGAAAAATTTCAAAATTTCACCACTTTGCCTTCACCCTTATTGATTTTCTGTGAGAGGCTATTGGAGAATCCCTTGCCATGCAATGGTATATTCATTAAAAAAGCCTGCTTTATCTTTTGACTCTTAAGTAAATACAAAAATAAAATATAAAATTAAGATATGAAAAAATTTAAAAAGCAATGTAATAATAAATTTAAAATAATTACTAGTTATTAAAAACTGAATGTCAATTTCTTATCATGCTGGTAATTATAACAAAATGACTTAAAAAATGTTTTAAATACTCGTAATTAAATATTTTAAATATTGATTGCCAAACTTTAAAGATTAATAAATATGTCTAAGAATAAGATGTGCAATTTTCAAAAATTTTAATAGGATATGATATATATGGTTAATGTTATAAACAAGGATATTGTTTTAATAATATTTCTGTATAATTTTCATTAAACAATTCTCATGCAACTGGTTTCTATCCACTTTTAACACATTTTGGAAAAGTGAAATTATAAACATATGACCAAAAACATGTGAAAAAAATGTATTTAGTCATATGTTTATGATTACACTTCTCCACAAGGTGTTAAAAGTGAATATAATCCAGTCCTTACTTTGCATGAGAATAGTATGGTGAAAATTACACTACAGAAATATTATTCATTAAGTGAATGATCTGTAGTCTAATAAATGACTAATAAAAATTATTAAAATATTGAAAGATGTTAAATTGAATATGACATTTCTTAAATTTAGCAGGTGAATATGCATACAGTTTTTCTGCATTAGCAATAGCACTTTTCACTTAATCTCTTATTTTTAGAGCTATATTATAAATTTTAGAAATGTAGAATATTTATATTATATTATGAGATATCTAATGAAGTCTTAAAATATAGTGCTGATGTATTATTTTCCAAATTATTGAAATTTTTTAGGATAAAATTAATGTAATTTATAAAAATAAGAGACAAAATTGCAGAAATTATCATAGAATATTATTATTATTAATTTCAGAAATAATATTTTCAAAAATTATGTAATCTTAGTCATATAAATGTCTGAACATTTATATGTATAAGATTATAATTGCAAAGAAAGGAGATAATATATTTAATGACTTATGTAAGAATTATGTGAATAAACTGTTTCTAGTCATAAATAGATAGTTACTTGTGACTTAATATAATTTTATTAAAGCAAAAAGCACTACAAATATGCATTTTGCTGCTAGGCAAATGCAAAAAAGGTTTCATGTGGAAACATATATATATATATTGTAACGGACCGTAAAATGTACCGGGAGTCTACAGGGTAAGATATTTAATTAATTGATGCCCCAAATGTTTGGGTTGCCAAAATATATAACGGACTGTAAAACCCTTTTAGGTTAGTATACCCAGAGCCTTCTCTACTTACAGGTCCTATTACTACTCAGGGTTCTAACTCAGTGTAGACATTTGCCTTTAACTCTGCTCAAGGATGGAATTAAATAGGATGGCAATAATGTGACCTCTATATAGATCCTTAATGGCTATTGCTAATAATAAATTAAAAATCTGTATTCATGTATAATAGCTATTCTGGTGAGTGAAGTATGAATGATGCTTGACAATCTAGAGATCAGAGAAACAAAGGTTTTAACTTCAAACAATAAATATTTATTGACAGATCATGCTTATAGTTATAATATTTATAAATCAACAGAATATATACATGATTATTATAAAACATTAATTTATCTCTACAACAATAAGACTAGCTGTAATTTAAATATTAAAATATGGGTTGAAATAAGAATTATAAAACTTAGTGCATAATTACAATAATGTATTAATTATTTTAAATATAAAATTATATTACGAATGTACGATTATCATTCTGTTTATGTCCTTTAAATGTACCTCAAGGTTATGTCCATGAATTGCTAATTTGTGTTTTGTATAGTTAAGAAAATATTATATATATTTACTTATTAATTAGTTTGATTTTAATGTATTAATTATCTAATAAATGTAAATATTTAAAATCTTACCTTTTGTTTCAGTCATTGTCCAGTTTAATTTAAACCTTCCATTATGATAATATTTTATTTACAAACATATATAATATATTGATGTATAGTTTGAGTTGTGCATCTCTCTCACCCTATAAAAATCTAAACAAATGGGTTCTTTTGTTTTTTTAAAAAAAATGTTTGCTACACTTGAATAAAAAAGTGAGAAAAATTCACAACCCAACTCTCAGTATACATTTAAAAAAAAAAAAAATTTGAAACATAAAATATAATGAAATTTTGGAATTCCTTAAAACAATAGCACATTAAATTTTCAAGAGCAGCTTGTGTATTCTTAGCAGATAATGTCTTTCTTTCCTTCATGTATATTTAGTCATGTTGACATTCTACGCACTACAATTCCCATGACGAAATTGAATTCCTCAGCGTTTGATTTTAAAGCCATGCATTTCCATTCCATAACAAGATCTTTCCACGTTGATTTAAACAATATATACCAATAAATATGATCCTCCATCACACATCAACGACACCAAGAGGATAGAAAAACCCCGACACTCAATTAGCAAAAGTGCATTGTTGGATTTTATTTACACAATATAAATTATTAAATATGAATCCTTTTCCAAAGCTTACGTTATATTATAAGGCAAACGCTATTTCTATGCAGTTTTATTTATATATGTATGAAACGCATGATAAAGATTTTACTTTAAAAATAATGTTAATAAAGTTCTATTTCATCATTAGTTGATTTTATTTTATCCCAGAAACATTTGATAGCAATTATATTTTTTAACAATGTTAAATAACTATGATGCTCTTAGCATTTATTTGAACGAACGAAAGTTCATCAATTAAATAATGTTTTTTTTTCCTTTTAAAACATTTTACACTTATCAATAATAAAATTCCAAATATTAAATAGTTTAATATTAATAAAGAAAGAAAATCCTCTTAACTAATATAATACTTAAAATATTCTTTACAACTTTACTTTCATGCACTTCAGTTGAACAAGAAAAACCAACAACAACTCAAAAAAAATCTGTTGCTTAGATATTTTTCCACGTTCCCAAAATCAACAAAGGTTTACTCTTTTTTTTCTCTTTTAAACAAAAGAAACGTGGTTACTAGAATTTAATGTCAAATATTCTTTTTTTTATTTTGTCACATCATGATTTAAAATCTACATTCATGTATATATATGTGTATATGTATATATTTTATTTTACATTTAATAAAAAAAATAAATGTGTTCATTCCTTCATGAATGTATGATTATGTTTGTGTGTATATATATATGTGTATATGTCTCCAAATATCTAAAAAAAATTAGGTTTTAAAAATTGGCTGCTTATTTAATCTTTATACATTTTTATCCTAAAACATCAGTTACTTATTATTATTTTTTTATAAGAATTGGACATCACCTTACAATATATATATATATATATATATATATATATATATATTGCTGTTATTGATTTAATTAAGGCATTTCACTAAAATCATAAACAGGTCTGTGTTAATGTTTGAAATTAGTTGTAAAACAAATTTAATTTGTCCTATACAACTTCTAATATAATCAGAGGAAAATCTTAGACATTTACAATTAAAACTAATGTTGACCAAGGATGTTGACTAACTCCAATCTTATGCTACATTTTTATAATAGTATTTTTGAGGGAATGTTAATAATGACTCGTTAACATTTTTAATTTGAACCGACTAAAAGCAAAATCAAGAATCTCATCATTTTGGCTTTTGAATTTATATCAAGTTGATGATTGTTTTGTTATTTGCAATTCAAAAGATATTTTACAGAATGTATTTAATATTTTGAATGCAGTATATAAATAACAATTTTGATATAATAATTATTTTTTAAAAACTAAATTTTTGATAAGCTAGTAATGAAAAAAATTTTTTTAAAAACTTTTGTTTTAGATGATTGCCATCTTGAAAAATCTGAGTCACTTTAAATAAATTTCATTATTTTTGAATCTATATGTTAATATGTACACATGGTTCAATGTGATTTTACATTTAATAAGTTAAAAATATAGTATTTCACTATGAATTTTTAATTTCTGCATCTAAATTGTTTGTGTACAGAGCTAATATTGAATCCTATTTATTATATAAAAATAAGTCTGTTCTTCTCCCAGCATCAGTAAAGATAACATAATATCATGAGAAAATTTTTATTTAAGGAAGCTCATAAAATTCTAAAACCATAATGGAAAGATCATAAAAATAATCACGGTGCTAGTCACTTTACTGTATGAAAATACTGCAGTCTATTATTATAAGACTCCATCTTCATTTAATTGAAGGTAACACACTTTATAACAAAAATAATTTATGGTAAACTTAAATAATGTTTTCATGGAAAAAAGACAGACCATATTTATGTTATAAAAGATTATCTCAAAGTCTCTCTAAAAAAAGTGCAACATTGAGTGTCTTCATTGGAAAGATATGGTTGAGTGTAGAATATAATAAAGAGATACAATTTGCAAGATATTTGATTCTTTCAAAATGAAAATTTTCTGCAAAAAATCATATTACCCAATTAATAAATCAGCATGCTAAATATACAATGTATTTATGTTTTATATTTTAGCCTCAACATAAACTCATCTTTAGTATATTATTATTAATCTTTTTATCTTAATATATTTTTTTGTTAGAATGAATGGACTCACTTGTGAGTGGCTGCTGATATTGATAATTATATCTAAGCTATAAGAAAAATCTTATTGCAATAATATATAAATATCATCAACACTCTTTTTTGTTCTTTTAGTTAGAAAAACATAAAAACTCAGTAAGTTACAGTGAACACTTATTACATTAGATATTCATTATGTCTTCTTTTAAATTTCATGTTATTTTCAAATATGTTCAAGTAAATCAAGTTAGTCTCTAATTATAATATGTTATTAAAATTAATTACATAATAATTCATATACTTTTATGTTTGGCGTATTTGGTCTATTCAAAAGTTCTTTAATTAGTTTTCCTATTATATCATTTTTATAGAAGCAGACATCAAACTTTGTCACTACTAATACTCACAACATTATGAAATATTTTAATTTGATTCATATCTACATTTATGCACAAAACCTTAAAAGGTTAAATACACCCCCCCCCCCCAAAGTTAGTGCCTATTTAACTGATGCCTACTTTATTGACATCATTTTTTTAAATTTTTATTTTATTTTATCCATTAATTATTTTAATTATAGACTTTTAATTGAATGTACAGGAGGTCCCCTAGTTATGAACATTCGGGTTACAAATATTTCGCTATTACATAATCGCTTTTGGACTTTAGATTTTTATCTGGGCACATGATAAAAAACCTATTTATATACATTCATAATCGAATTTTTTCTAAAGAAAAATAAACTTTGGAATTTAAAAAATAATTAAAAGCATATTTTAGAGAACGATAAAAATGTATATAAAATACGATAAATCTTCCCATTTCTCTGCCATTGATTACTTTTATTTTTGGCATCATCACTGACTGTCTTGATTAGTGCTTATTTTTAAAAGTAGGTTGTGCTTGATTACGTTACATAAACACTGTATATATTTCTATTTTGGTGAATTTTTTCATTCTTATTAATTAAAAACATAAGTGAGAAATGAAAAAACAGCAGTGTTGATATAACTAAAAAGAAATCAAGCTCTCATAAACCCCAAATTGTCAAGACAAAAATGAATATAATTAGACATTATGAAAATGGTGAATCCTTTGCTTCAATCTCACGTTCATGTAATTTAAACCAATCAACAATATATACAATTTCAGTGTTTTCAGGGAGTTAAAACTCAGTTGAAATTGCATAAATAAAGTTAGTCTCTTAGAGGTTTGTAACTTAGTTATTTTATTATTATAGCAAACAAAAAGCATTTATAACATGAAATTAAGATACAAAAAACCAAGGATTATTAACATTACAATTATGTTATCAGTTATCCGATGATACATTAGTTTGATTATTTACAGCAGAACTAAAACTAATGTAGACCCTTTCAATTGCCTCGTATTGATACAGTTCATTATATTTTAGCAGTCTTTAGATTACAACTGTTTTGTACAGGTTAACTTCTTTGTTTGTTTTACTTTTAGGCTTACAGCCTTAACATGTCCACTCATTGGAGATTATGCTAATCGGAAGAAAAAAACAAGAGAAAAATGTTATTTTTCTATTTCACTCTTTACATTAATGCTTCTAATAGTGCTCACCAACCCCTCTTGTCATTATTTCTAGAGTTAATCAGTCTTACCATTCAGTGCACCTTCCTCTAAAACAATTATTTATGTATTCATTTATTTGCTTCATTTTGATTATAAATGTGAATGTATAGTCAAGCATTGGTGGTCAAGAGGTCAGCAACAGCTGCTTTACAAGCAGTTGTTCCGGGTTAGCGGGTTCACTTCCCAGCTGATGCTATGACACATGAGGAAAAAAAGTGAGTGTATATGGGTAACTGGGTGGCAGACATATTAATTATAATATGTAATACTGTATAACTGATTAAACCCCTTTTTACAACCATTCCCTCTTATTTCTTTAATTAGGTTTACTTAGTCATGTTAAACCAAGTAATAATATTTATTTGAGAGTGTAAATAAAAGGTACAGATTATTAAAATGTGGACATTGGGAGATCAATCATTAGATTTAGGGTGTAATTTAAAAATAAAGTTTAAGATTTTGTACTTACATCATATATGCATTACTATTTAAAGATGCGATGATTTCTCTTAGAGCCTTGGATTTTTCAATGGATAAACAGTTATATACTGTATTTTTATATTGGACTATTTCCATCATCTAATATGTGTGTTGAATGTCTTTAGAAAATTTTAGTTTTAGTTAAATATTCCAAATGCATTCAACTGTTAGTAATATCACAGCAAACAGGTTAGTATATGCACAACGTTTCAAGAGGTATTTTTCTCCCCTCTTCTTCAGGTGTTGCTGGCCTGACATGTGACAGTACTAGCATGGGATTTGAACCTGGGTCCTTAGATTTTTGATTATTGAAGTTTAAGGTAATGCTCTAACCAACTGAGCCAGGACAGTTGGTGCATATACTAACCTGTTTGCTGTGATATTACTAACAGTTGAATGCATTTGGAATATTTAACTAAAATTAAACTTTTCTAAAGACATTCAACACGCATATTAGATGATGGAAATAGTCCAATATAAAAATACAGCTAGAACACCATTATCACAAACCTTCAGAAAAACACAGTTATATACTGTCTTGCTATCATCTCCCATAAAGTGGACAACATGAAATGTTCCTGTGGGCATTCAATCTTAGTCACACAGTCAGGGAGTATTCATGGCACTGTCCCATACACCTTATGATGCTTATGTGACCACCTTCCAACATGCCCTTGGCAGGACACCAGCTCATTATTCTCAGTTTCTTTAACATGGTTCTGCAGTTTCAAAGTACTGCCACATATTCATTGCATTGCATCTCTAAGAGTACCACCTATTTATTTTATATTTTGATTATTATACATTAGGTTTATGACTCCATCTTTCCACTATCCTACATTTATACATTCTTAAATATAATGCCCAAATATTAGTTTAATCATTTATTTAAGTAAAATGTATTTCATTATTTATTTTAAATTAATCTTGATATGTCTGCAACCGCCATTATTACCTAAAATTTCGCATTACAGCTTGAAATTATAATTCTCGTAGGCATATTATAATAAATTGTACTCGTTTGTACCCGGATATTCAGGTAGTTAAATTAGATGTCAAATAATTATCCATCACCAGCTGTAACTGTTAATGGTATCGGAAATAATAAACTATTGATACTAAAAGTCAATACAATGTTTATGTAAATATAATTAATTAAATAGTAACTTTTAAATCATACGTCTTTCATAATGTTTATTTGTTCGATACACAATAATAACAATCTCATCTCAATAAATGTAATATTAAAAATATAAAATATAATGTCATAATTTTATTATTCTTAATAATTGGCTAATCCTAGAATAAGTTAAGAATAGAATCTCTTGTATCTCCCTGACCCCCATGCCTAGAAGAAGAGTTTACTAGTGTAGCATCAGTTGCATTGTCACATAGTGAGTGTTATGGAACCAAATAATCAGATTCGAACTCAATATTGCTGGTGGCTTACCCTACCTGTAATGTTGCTCTCCATGTCTGGTGTTTGAATTCTGCAGCATGTTAACGAGGCATATGAATCTGACCGTTACACTATGTTAGTTGTGTCAACAAACAATGAGTAAATACACCTGTGATTTGACTTGGGAGATTTTTCTTTTATTTTCTTACTTGATTGACAATATATATTATGCATATTGATCAATTCAGTCAATACTACTTTTCATAGTAAATATTTTTTTAAAAAAAGTAATATATACAGGGTGGCCCAAAAGTAGGTTTACAGTTATTAAACTACCTTTTATATGGTTGAAGTTACTTGCTTAGTAATACCAATATAAAACATTCCTCAGAGTATAAATCTAACTTACATAAACAGCTTTTTCCTTGCTGATTGTAATTTATTTTATTATGTAATGCTAACTTTTTACTTGATGATATTTTTTTATTTCAGGATTAATGGCGAACAATTTAAATCAAGAGCAAAGGAATTGGATATTAAAGCAGTATTGGAAGTCTGAAAATGCCGAGATGGTATGTACAGCATGGCAAGAAACTTTTAACACTTTTCCACCTTCATGATAAACAATTTATCATCTAAGGAATAAATTTGATGAAACAGGTTCAGTGAGTAATGCACCAAAATCTGGACATCCTAAAACTTCTGACACCAAAGAAAATGAAATGTTAGTGGCTATGACATTTGTGAACAGTCCAAGGAAATCCACATGACATGCTTCTGCAGAACTATCCATACCAAGAACATCATTGCAATGCTTAATGTGTAAACTGAAATTAAAACTTTACTGACCAAGACTAGTACATGGTATTTTAGAGGATGTCACAGATCGTCTGCTGCAGTTCTGCAAAATGATGCATAATCAATTTACTGGAGAACATGACTCTTTGGATAAAATTATTTGGTCAGATGAGGCTTGCTTTAAATTATCTGGTCATGTGAACAGGCATAACTATGTGTACTGGGTTGATGAAAATCCTCATTTGACCATAGAGACTGAACTAAACCAGCCTGGCATTACAGTTTGAGGTGCATTATCAAGCGAAGGTGTTGTTGGGCCCATTTTTTAAATAGAACTGTAAATGGAGAGAACTATCTCGACATGCTTCATGAAGTAGTAGTGCCACAACTCAAAAATAAACCTAACTTTGATGAACTTTTCTTTCAGCAGGATGGAGCACCACCACATTATGCATCTACAGTAAGAGACTACCTTAACCAAGTTTTTCCACAGCATTGGTTCGGAAGAAGGGGCAGCATCGAATGGCCACCACGTTCACCTGACCTGACACCTATGGATTTCTTTTTTTGGGGTGTTGTTAAGAACAAGGTTTATGAGAAGAAACCCAAAACAATAAATGATTTAAAAGATTACATTCATCTTGCATTCACAGAAATTGATGAAGAGTGAAATTTGTGCCGCACTGTGTGTCAGAGTGTCCCGGAGAGATTTGAAGAATGTTGCAATGTTGAAGGAGGATATTTTGAGCATCTGAGAGATTAAATTGTTTATGTTTATGTTAACAGGTATAATGAATTTCCCGCTGTTCTAGTGTCGAATTTTCAAATAAATAGTCTATGTGATAACTGTAAACCTACTTTCGGGCCACCCTGTATATATATTTAAAATGTCTTATCTGAATTATACTAGAATGGAAATCTAAACAGGAAAATTGATATTTATTTCAAAGATAACTTAGTCATTGAGAGGAGCATGAAATAACTAAAATGGAATTTGTTTAAGAGCATCCTAGGAGAAAATTTTAGAATGCCTATTTAAAACCAAGTAGATATATATACATATGCATATAATGTTTATAAGTGCAATGAGTTAATTTTTTTTTCCATTATAGACTTGACATCTCAAAATTTGGCAATGTAACAAAGTCTGTCATTGTTTTTATTTTTCTATCATTACAATATATATATATATATATATATATATATATATATATATATATATATATATAATCATTTTAATCAAGTCATTTGATTTAGTCCAATGCTTGAAATTAATTATCAACTGAAGTATATTCCTATTATATATGTGATAGTATGAAAAAATTATGACTAATGGCAAAAAAGTTGAAGCATTTAAAATAAAAATTGGTGAGAAAGAGAGATTTTAATCAGCTTCAACATTGCTTTTATTTTTATAATAGAGGTCTTTAAGACAGTTTATAGATGAATTCATGAAGCAGATATCAAGATGTGGCATAATTTTCATGGTGCATTTTTAACTTAAATCAATTAAAAATATCATCTTCACTTTCAGGCATGCAGTTTTTCCCGATACAATATGTAATTTTTAAATAAATGTAAATACGTTTAAAAAATATATATGCATATTTATACTTTTTTAAATAAAAGTATTACTTATATATATTATAATGGTATATATGTATATATAAATAAGCATTTATTTTTATAGCATCTGTATACAATTTGTAATTACATTCATATCGGCCTTTCAAGCCAATTGTGCAAATGCTTTGCGAGTGTTAAATAATAAATGAATACCCTCTGACCAATACAAGATATAGAATTTATGCAGGAATAAAAAGAATCCCTCTTATTCCTATGACTCAAATATTTATATATGAGCAAATCTGAAGTACTGGCACAGAAGGTGTGACAATATAACAGTCACTTTAAATTACTATATACAATGTCTGAATGAATGATGCCGATGAAATTTTCTAGAATTTACTAAGCGTCATTCCAACTAAAACTTAATCATATATATAAATAAGCATTTATTTTTATAGTGTTTGTATAGTAATTTAAAGTGACTGTTATATTGTCACACCTTCTGTGCCAGTACTTCATATTTGCTCATATATAAATATTTGAGTCGTAGGAATAAGAGGGATTCTTTTTATTCCTGCATAAATTCTATATCTTGTATTGGTCAGAGGGTATTCATTTATTATTTAACACTCGCAAAGCGTTTGCACAATTGGCTTGAAAGGCCAATATGAAGGTATATATGTATGTAAGTTCGGGTGTCAATTTATAACAGTATTGGGTGTGGTTGGATTTATGTATAATAAGTTCTAAATATTCTATCCAAAATTCTTTATTAAATAATGAGACTTTTGTTGTTTTTTTTTATCTTATTTTCATTTTATTCCTATAAAATAATAATGTGAAAATGAGCTTCTGAAATATATATGTAAAATCAAAGGATAAATTTTATTGATCTCAAATATATTTGAAAGAATTAAAATAATCAATAATCTCAGGTGAAATAACAATAATAAATTAAATCGGACATGTGACTGAAAATTATGTGAAGTAAATGAGTATGCTAATAAATATGATACAAATTTATGTAATAAGAAAATCATTTATATTTTATTTAACATTGCTAAACAAAATGATAAACAAAAAATAAGTCAGTGATCTTTAACAGCTTCAATTGTTTACAAAATATTAACTTGTGAAGGCTGTTGTGAACCTTTTGAAATAAATGTTAAACATAAAAACTTTCCTTAGAATTGAATGGGTGATAAAATGGGTGAAACAAAATAAAAGGATAATGTGAATTAGCCCATTACCTTGATTACATTCAATAGTTGCGAATCCCTTTGTTTGTTTCCCACAAATTAAAATGCATATGATATATAAACTATCTATCTGCTTATTCATTCAATCACACACTGAAACTATATGTACCCATAAATAGATAAAATATATTATTTAAACTTTATATTACCTGGATTAGCAATAAATATCTCCAAGAGATCTTAAAAAATAATAATAATGCATGCAAAATAGTTATAAAACAAATATATCAAGTCTTTTATTAATTTTAGGAAAGATTCTTTTTTTAAAAATTTGTATGAAATGTTCTTTATTTTGGAATGTCTATGATCAGCGAAAGAAGCTTGATGTGAGTAATGGTCAAATTTTTTTTGTCCTTGTACTTTAAACAGAATTATGCAACTTCTAGAAAATTCTTAGTTGATCAATTTGAAAAAAAATAAACAAGTTCTCTCTAGTGACTTTGCTATAGCAGCAGTAAAATAGTTTTGCCTCTAAATGGAACAGCTTTCTTTCCTTACAATTTTTTTTAAGAAATAAAATATGTAGATACAGTTATTATGATGATGGTCATTATTCTAAATGAAAATAGAATTTATATAACTGCAAGGCAAGCTTCAGAAAAATTCAGTTCTTTCAACACCATTCTATTTAAATTTTCAGCAATGCATGTTGACATTCAAATACAAATATTAATTTGTAAGAAGATATCTAATATTGATGATAGCTAGTTCAAGTGGTAAGTCAAGTTTTTTTCATTTCATATTATCTTATTAACATCTTTTCCTATTTGTTGTCTCTGTCTTTCCAGCCTGGAAGATACTGACCATATTCTTAACTTTTGCCCAATCTGGCAACATCTAAAACACAACTTCCACAAATGCATTAAAAATAAACATCACTTTAAGAGGTTATAAAAAGAGGCATTTTCTCAGAAATCAGACTTGCTACATTCATAAACTTTGCCATCTGGTTAACTAGACTCAAGGCAATTTTTCAAAAGCTACCGGCCGATGAACTTAATAACTGTTTCTTTAACTTAATTAAAGACATTCAAGAAACAGACAAGAGAGCAGCAGATCTATACGTGACCATAATAACCTGGAAACCCACAACTGGCTTAAACAGCACTTGAATAACCACCCCTTACATAGACTATTAGAAAACCACAATTAAGGGCTAATAGAATTCTTCATCCATAACTCACCAAAGCAAGGTCTTTTAACACTAATATATGAAAATAAATAAGACAAATGATCTTTCCACCTTTTAGCAAAATGATATGGATCTACATAATGGCACCTGATTTGTAATTTGCTGATTTTACAGACCAGAATTTCTTTGCATATATCACTCTGTAACTTACAACTTGCGATTTTTCATTGTATTCTTTGTATTCGCTCTTAGGTCAAATAAAATCATTTTGAAAGAGAACATCTTTTTCTATTATATTTCCATGTAGACATTGTTATAGGAATTCTAAAATAGGTGATGTAATATAATGTTTAATTAGCTTTTTATAGAAAATTTGGAATAGATACACACACATTCAAAGTTATTGTTTTAGAACTTTTGGAGATTAATGAAAATATAAATGGCTTAAACTTATATAAAAAAATTTAATACAATGAGCTCTCAAAAATGTATATATTTTTATTTACTTACCTTAATAAAGTTTAGATATACAACTACCATAAATCAATTTATATTGACTAAACTTTAAATTATAATCAAGTTTTCTTTTAACATTTATTTAAAATTAATAATGTTTCAAAATAAACATTCAGAGATAAAATATGAATTAATTAGTTAGTAAGCAAAAGAATGTAAAATGAATAAATAATAGGTAAATGACTTGGTGCAATAAAATATAAAATAACAAAACATAAATATTTTTTTTTATTAATGCTTAAGTCTAGGAATAGGAATATTGATATATATGATGCCCTTTTTATTGATACACCCCACCATAAAACAAATTGGGAATAAATTTTAAGATGTATAATTTTAAATTTTATAAAATCAAAAATATTTACTTATTAAACTATGAAAAAATAATAGTCATTTTTATTATCATAGTGTTTGAACTTGGCCTTAGTTAATTTGAAGTAGTATAAAGGATATAAATCTTGGGTAAAATATTTATTTCCAAAGGTGTATAAAAGATAAAATATAAATTAAAAATATTGGATAATAAGTAATTGTTTGATAATATTTAAAATTGTAAGGAAGTTCAAATCTAACTTTATAAATAAAAATATGCAATATATACATAAATAATTATGTCTATGCACATCTAATATTATAAATCAATGACTATTTCTGGTGAAATCTTAATTCATGTTCTAAAATGAATAATTAATATTTATGTCATGAATTTTTCAGATCTAGTCTGTATAAACTAAAATCAAAATGATCTAAATTGATGTAAAGTAAATTGTATTGCTATTCAATTCATGAAAGGTATATATATTTTTTTATTAGTAAATATATCAAAAATATATACATACATATCTTCATATATACACATATACAAAATCCATATATATATACAAAAAGACATATCAAATATACAATTTTTATATTATTTTTTTGAAAAACCTATTTTATTTTTAATTTTTTAAATGTTTTTAAAAAACTAACCTTTATTACTTCTTTATTAATTTTACTTTATTTCTACTTTTTATCCTTTATCTTTTTTTCTTATCTATCATTTTACATTATTAAATAATATATTTTTTATTTTAATATCTATATATTTAACTTTAACCATTTTATTACTCCTAATCTTATTTTTATTAATATTTTTTATTTTATTCTCTTTAATAATTCATCTATTCATTTTAACTTACCATTCTTAATCTCCTCTACCTTTTAAAATAACTGACTTTTTTCAAATTTCTTATCTTCTTTTTATATAGACTCCTTTAATACAACTCTCTCTATAATCAATTTTTTTAACTTATAATTCTATTTGAAAATTTAATTTTACAAACCTTTATATATAAATATATATTTACAAGTTTTTACTTATACCCACATATTAAACACATATTAAACCTTTTATATAGTTATTTTATTATTATTAATCCTATACACTAATACTATTTTAAATTTTTATTTTTTATTCAAATCTCTATTTATACACCTATATAATTTCTATACATATATATATACTTATATATACACACTTATCTTTTATTACTATTAATACTCCTATAAATATAATGTTTCCCTCCCCCATCCCTATTCAAATTTGGCTTTATCTTTTTAATTAATATTGCTTCTTTTATTTTCCTATCCCTTCTTTTATTAGTATATCCAATCATCTTTATACTATCTTAGTATAATATCTTAGCTCTGATGAAGACTGCAGGACAGTCAAAACTGTCAGGAAAATAAAAACTATATTTAAAAAAAATTTGCATTAAATTATGAGGCGAGTTATTAAGCAATATATATATATATATATATATATATATATATATATATATGAATAGATAAAGTATATGTAACTAGTGAATAGAATAATTAGCAAATGGAAAAGCACAATTTGAAATAAATTAATATGCAGATGATGTTTTTAAAAAAAAAAATCAAGGGAAAATTGATATAGAAAAAAAGATTACAGCTCAGAGGAAAAAGTAACTTGGTTTTGTCTTTAAAAGTTGCTTAAATTCTTTTAAATCATATTATTATTTTTAAAGAAAAAATTGATGATGATCTACTTAAGAATTTAAACTATATATATATTATAACATTTCATTAAAATGCAGGAGTAAAAGAAAGTTAAGTCTCTACTGGTGAACTCAGCAATTTAATAGGCTTCAGAAAATATCCTGGAGTCATTAAGTGAAAAAAATATTAAAAGAATGAAAGGAAAAGGTTGTACATTTATGCTAAAGTGTTGTAAAGTGATACATAAACTTAAAGAAAACACTGGGAGTATCTTGTTAATACATAATTTAATTAATAAACAAGATGAAATATTTGTGCATTGTAGTTGGGAAAGATTAATTTGAAATCAAGGGATGAATAACAAGAAAATTATTTCATTTTTAAAGATAATTAAAACTAAATTAGTAATAAATAATAATGGAAATATTTGTGCATGAAAAAGTGTACTTAGTATTAAAAGATAACATGTAAAAGTACATCCGAATGAAAAATTTAATAGTAGAAAAGAGATAAACAGATCAGTATTAGTTTTAATATAATTTTCATGTATAACACAATTTTATGATGAGTTACATATATGATGAATGAAGAATTAAAAGTTAGAAGGATGTGTGGATGTAATACAAGGCAAATATAAAAGGAAAATTTTAAATGAAGATTATATTTATTCTTGTAATAAAATCAAATGAAAGAATTATAAAACCATAAATGAAAAATAAGATATGTGTAAAAAAATAAATAATTACTGAAGACAATTAATAAAGAATAAATATGTATGAGAGAATAAAGAGTCAAATAAATTAATGAAATAAACATTAGCTTATTTGAGAATATAAAATATATATTGAAGATAATGTCTGTCTATAGTTAAAGAGAAGGTGCAAAATGCTATACCTTAAATGATAACATTGACAAAGAGTAGGTAAGAAATAATGAGAAGTCTAAAGCATAATAGTGGACCAGTGAATATGAATATCATAATAAATGTGAGAAGTATTTGAATAAAATACAGTATGCAGATTAAAGATAATCTTTGACTGTCAAGAAAAAAAAACCAAGAAATTGCCAACGATCTGTTTACATTGGAATTGTATAATTTTGTGACATTCTTATCAGAACAAAAGGAGCATAATTGGGAAGAATGTTGACGCTAAAGCATTTGGAACGATTGGAATACTATTAAAAATTAAAGTTTTTTTTTTAAAGATAAACATATATTTTTAAAAAACAAAAACAAATTGTAGCATAATATTTGTATATAGTTTAACCGGTACTGTGGTATTAGAGCTGCGACATGAAGAATTATAATCATTTAATCATTAAATTAATTAGGTTATTAAATCAAAAACATATTTTAAAATCTACATTAAAAAAAAAAACAATTTAACAAAAAAAAACGAAAAGCATTAATGTGAAGAATATTTAAAATGCGAGTTTAAATCAAATTGAGTGTGTTTGCACATGCATATTCTGCATAATCTATTTTAATACATTGTACAGGCTTACACCTGCATTTATATATGTAATATATGAGGGATTCGAACTCAGACATTCACAGACCTACAACTCTCAATGACATCTTATATTGCTGACTCACCTGATCACACACATGTTGAAAAGGTAAATAATCACCAATATATGTATTTTGTGCTAAACCAGCACTCATTAAAGTATGAAGATTGGTTATCTTAATATAAAGCTGAGTACTAATTGTATATATGTGTGGAGATGGTAATCTGAACCAACTGATGAGTGCTGGCTTAGCACGAAATATTTATATTGGTGATTATTTATCTTTTCAACATGTGTGTGATCAGGTGAGCAAGCAATATAAGATGGCACTGAGAGTTGTAGGTCATGTAAAAGTATGAGTTCGAATCCCGCATTTATTACATATATAAATGCAGGTGTAAGCCTGTACAATGTATTAAAATAGATTATGCAGAATATGCACATGCAAACACACACTCAATTTGATTTAAACACGCATTTTAACTATTCTTCACATTAATGCTTTTCGTATTTTTTTTGTTAATTTTTTTTTTTTTAATGTAGATATTAAAATATGTTTTTGATTTAATAACCTAATTAATTTCATGATTAACCTATTATAATTCTTCATGTCGCAGCTCTAATACCACAGTACCATTTAATTTTATAGTTTAAAATAATTGTTATCATCAAGCATTGGTGGTCGAGTGGTCAGCACAGCTGCATTACAAGCAGTTGTCCTAGTTCGCTTCCCGGACAATGCTTTGACACATGAGGAAAAAAAATCATTATCAATATGGGAGGACAAGTCAATAGATAAAGAAATTAATAATTAATTTGATTTATTTTACTATATGATTAATTGTTTAAAGTTTTTATTTTATTAAATATTGTTAGATAATTAAAATAAATGTATATCAACAATGAGCTAGTGAAATATACACATAAAGGTAGTTATATGTGTGTATTATAAGAAGATAAGATATGTCTATGTTCGAATATAATATTGAAAATGATAAATGGTTATATTTAAAGTTTGATCTTATATTTAACTAGTAATGCTTTAATATAATTGTAATAGAGTCATAGCGAAATTTAGTTTATAACTCTTCATAGGCTATTATTTATAAGAAATGTATGAAGCAGGTATAAATTGAAAATAGGAAGTTAATACCGGAGTTATTAGATAAAATGAAGATAAGGATTTTTTTAAAATGCACCAAAGAGTGTTCCATCAACATTTAGCATGGTATCATAAATTGAAAATTGAAGTTAGTTTAGGAAGAAAGGTTATCATATTTAACAGTGTACAGTATAAAAGTTTCATTTGTTGTATTTTATTATAGAGTTTCATAATAAGACCATGGGAAAATTGAGTGTGGTATCAGAAAACAAATTAATGATTTCATAATTATCGTATTAATATCTTTTTAGTAAAAGGTAAAGAAAGATCAAATGATAAATATAAAATAGATAAATATGTGATATTTCATAGTATTACAATAAAATTACTGTAGTTAAAAAAGAAAACAATAATCCATATTTTGAATCTTAAAGGTTAATGATTGTAAATCAAATCAAAAAAAGGGAGAATGATTATTTAATAAATACACATAATTTTGTGATATAAGAAATAAAGTTAAATATCACAACACCACCATATTTCATGAGAAGGGAGCTTTTAATTTTAAATATCTAAATGTAATTAAGGGGAATAGAAATGTTCAAATGTTTATATATGTCTTTGTGTTGTATTGTTATATGATTTTATTAATATTGTTATTTATTAAGGTACTTAGTAGTTTAAAATAATTATTGAAAGATCTTGTAAATAATATGATTAAAGTTGATGTTTGAACATTAAATTAAGTATTAAGAGTTGCATTTCTTTTGTGAGAATCATCATCACTACACCATCTTCAAAGAATCTTAATTGTAATGTACACATGAACCAAAGCTTATAGTTTGAGATTTGAATAAGAAATTAATCCAGTACAAGATAATGTATAACAATCATTTAAAAAAAAACATTTCTTAAAAGAGATCTTAAATTATTGCAAACTGCTATGATCTCATAAGTCATTAATAAAATATATCACAAATTTATTAAAGTATATTTATTTATAGGAAATCAGAATATGAATTACTTATTATTTAGAGTTATAAATTATAATTACGATTTAGATAACAATAGTTATTTATTATTATGAATTAAGGGACATAAATATAAAGTAGTAGTATAATTTTAATTATAGATTAAGGTTGTAAATCCTTTCTTAATTGATACACTACTTATAAGATTAAGTAAAATCCCACTTGATATTCTATAGGTGGAAGGAATAGCTAATTTAAATGAATGATAATCAGGAGATTGCCTTAGTATAATATTATTATTATGGGTATTCTTAATTATAACCCCATAAAGGTAATAATAATAAAAGATCAATATGCAATAAAATGATAACATAACACATTAATTATATTTATTTAAATATTATTGTTAGTCATGGGAATATTTAGATTCTTAATAAGGAAGAGTATCTTGGTATTCCTATGCCATTGAGCAAATACTTCGGTATTTGTTTAATGTTAAAGGGTATGTAATCTTGTTAATAGGATAAGTGGATCTCATAATTGCTAATACAAATTAAATATAATTTAGAAATAATTAAGAGTATCAAATTGTACCTAGATAAAATAACAGTATAGCCTAATTTAGAGACTTGTCATGGTTTCTAGGTGTCATCGTCCTATTGGCAGGGTACAATATATATTCTTAATAACTTGAATCAATCTATGAAAACATTGATTTAGTAGTTAATGTTCAATTAAATTTCAGGTTACTTTATCACCCAGTAATAAAAAATAAAATCCTTTACAATTTTTATATTGGATGACAATTAGCTTGAAAAAATAAATGTAAATATTTTGATATATGTGGGTGTGTGAATGACAAATATACTTAGCTGATAGTCTGACTGATGTATATTTATCACACTTACATTCCAATATCATTAAATATATCAAAACTTAAAAAATTGTTGGTTGCCAGTTTTTTATTAATATTTAATGAGAATGAGTACTATATATTAATGATACCCATGTATTCTATTTTGATCTCTTCTTATTACTTCTAAAATATATTTCTTTATACTTTGTTGAGTGATCGGAAGTACCTATATTGCTCTTCTGTTAAGTGTTCAAGTCTCAGATCCATAAGAAAGAACTAGTAAAACACATTTATTAAAACCTCTTTTCAAATGCATAGTCACATTTTCTTTTAATATTAAGTTAATTCTAGCAAAAGTATTCCATTCAAGTTTAATTCTATGATTAATTTCATCCATTATGTTTTCATACACATTATTAATTTGACTAAGATATTTGTAGCTGCTAATTTCTAATTCATCATTATCAATCTTTATTTTTTCTTTAAAGAAAATCAATTGAAAATTACTTTAGTTTTATTTAGCATTCATCTTCAGTCCTACTTTTTTATTTTCATGTGATAACTCTTGCAACATTTCCTTAAGCTCTGAAGCATTATTTTTAAAATCTAGATGACTTAAATAATCTCTATTTACTTTAAATCCCTTAGCTACTCTATTTAATCCATAACATTCTTGTAAAACTACTCTAAAAGTTTTGGAGATATGGAGTTACTTGGTCGCATACCCTTGTCAAGGTTAGTTTTCTTAGTATAGCGATGTAATTTAATTGTGGTTGTTGCATTATGATAAGAATTTTTCAGAATATGACAATATATTGGATCTACATCTTGATGATTGAATGCTTTAATCACTGAAAACATGCTATAAGAATCAAATGCTTCTTCATAATTCACAAATCCAAATCATAATGATAACTCATATTCACTAATTCTTTTTCATAACTTCTCTCAATATTTGGATATGATCCACTGAACCAAAAATATTTTTAAATCCTGCTTGTTCTTTAGATTAGAATTATTTATCATCTTTTTAAATATCAAAATTACTACTGCATTTTCCCCATCATCTGCTACATCTTTACCATTTAGACGTTTGCTATATAACTTTGACAATAATTTATCTATTTCTTCAACCACTTTACTGAGAGATTTTATGGTTTTCATAGATATAATTGCAAGCTTCACTTCTTCATTTAAAATAATCTGCAATTCAGAAGATATATCAATTGTAGAGGTTTTGTGTTCTTTATAGTTATGTAATTCTTCATAGAACTCTTTAACATATTTTATGATGTTATCTCTCTTTTTTGTAATAGTTCTATTTTTTCTTTTTATTGCAGAAATAAGCTTTCTACCAATTTCCAAATGTTGTTTTACACTTTTGAAACTTTTATTATCTTCAATAGCTTTTCTTACTCATTCATAAATATATTTTCTTATGTCATATTAACACTTTTTCTACCATTTCATAAAACTAGACTTTCAATTTTCTTAATGGATCATTTTTATATATTCCCATTTTTTTTCTTCTTCATACATGGTACTCTACCATATTTATTATATGAAAATAAGACATGAACCTCTATTATCTAATTTAAAGGCACCAAAACCATTTAAGGATACTTTCTAATATTCTGAAAATACCATAGCTTTATTTTTAGCTTTCTGGACTTGATAATTAAAATAATGTACTTTCTGCTGAACTTTATCATGGCTTTTATGGAAGAGCAGCCCTTTTTACATTATGAAGATTATTTTACAGGCATTTTAAAAAGCTATAATATAAATTTATACTTTTATTCAAATGATATGGCTAAAAATACAACAAAGAACTATAATTAGGAAGAGTTTGGAATTTTTCAAGAAAAAATATTATTGTAAGATGTCAAATTACTTTTTGAATCATTCATCAGCAATAAATAATTCAGTACTCAAGGAATTTATTGCAGAGTAACACTGGGCAGCAATGCAATGAAAAATGTATATTAAAAAAATTAAAATTGTTTAAGTTATGATCTTTTTTATATAATAATCTCTTAGCGTGCGAAAAAACCATATTAAAAGTATTGACATATTTGAGTTGCTTATATATACATTTGAGAATATCGTGGTTTGCCAGAAAATCAAATAATGAGATACTTGATAGGCTAAACTTCTTAACACAAGTAACTAGATTGAAACCATTCTATTTAGTTACACTATGAGGCCATCTGATTTATTTGAAAAAAGTATAACCTTAGGAAAAGTTTGAGATATAAAAAAAAGTGATTATCCACGAGATGGTTGGATATTATCAACACAAATTTGAACATTCTTTGAATGGTCTAAAAAATAAAATAGCAATTATTCAGGAGTCGATATCACTTTGACCTCTTATAACAGTAAATAAGAATAATTATTTATATAATTAAGGATTGAATAATTACCTAAGCGTACGTAATTGTGAGCGCGGCTACGTGAATTGACATGTATCAGGCTAATCTTTCTAATTTTCAGAAATATAAATTATATAATTGATTATTTCTACTTTTTCCTTTTTTTTTAATTTTTTTATTGATAGCAAAATAAACTTTTATATATATCTTATTAGCATTCAGAAGATTTATCTCATTTAGACACACTACGCACTACTTAATAATATTTATCCTAAGCATGCAAAGAACACAAAATCTAATTGCACTTCCGATAATTTTTTTAAAAATATCTTCCACCAATTTATAGTTTCTCATGAGAAAAATAACATTACCTTCTTTCTTAGAACATGTTTCATCGTTATCAGTATTCAATGCATAAAACTTTAAAGTTTGCATATAAATTATAACAATTACAAAAATAAAACTTGAAAAAAAATAATTGCTATAGTAAAAGTAAAGACCTAAATGGAAATATAATTACATACAATTAAAGAGCAAGATAACATATGTGTTATAATTAATAAATAATGTAAATTAAGAAATAAATCATCAAATTCCATCAATCAGTCGGAAGATATTTTTTAAATATTGTATTCCATAAGCGTATTATCAAATTACCTACTCCTACATTCTTTTAAACTTTTTTTTCCTCTCTCTCTTTCTCTCACACACACACATACACATCATAAACAAAAATTTTTAACTATACGCAAATAATTGAATTTTTAAAAGACATATAAAAACTTTGACTGTATGTATCTGTGTGCATCTATATCAATTTACATTCATTCATTTTATAAAAAATTTCTATAATGATTAAAATAAAATTATTTTAAGAAGCCATTTTCTAATATTTTCAATAATATTGTGGCAAATGAATTATGTAAAGAACATAAGCTTATACTTAAAAATAATAATAATAATAATAATAATAATAAAATTTCTTTCACTGCGACACGTCTAGTAGATTCTGTTTAAATTTATAATTTTACATGTTTAATATACAGTAAACAATATTTTCATATATAATATCCATGATCTGGATTCAAATCCTGGTTGCGTAAAACTAAAACATTTTTTTCAGGTTGTAATCAGGCTTCGAATTTTTCTTTCAAGTAGCTATCCTATAAACAATTCAACTAATATCTTATATTAGTCACCAAATGGGTATCTAGCTATTCTTTGCTAAAATAAAAACTTATCAAACTCACTCTTATTCACTGTTTCTCTAGGACGTGTTTTTGATGAGACCTTTATCCTGAAGTAACCTTTTGAAAACTTTTTTTTTACTTTTCTGCCACGTTTGCCTTTATATTTTACATTATAGTTACAAATTGTAACATGGAAAATCATAAAAATTTTAAATAACTAAATTTGGTGAACATTCACTAAAATGCATGTAAAATAAAAATCAGATTTTGTAACATAAAATATTTCACATCTATTACCAAAATTGATATGTGCACTATACAACTTTAATATCACATAATTATATATAATTATTTCAAAGCAAAAGTATGTGCGCGCATATATAATTTTTATATCATAATAATTATATATAATTATTATTTGAAAGCAAGGTTAATTTAAATTATAATAGTTGGTTGAAATGCATCTTGAAATTTTTTTTTTTTTCAAAGTCTGAAGCCATACATTTGAAATATAAGAATGAGCCATTAATTATAAATCTGTCACTAAAACTAATTTCCATTAAAACTCTATATAACTAAAAATTAAAAAATATATAAACTTCAACAAGTCAATATAAATAAAATTACATTAATTAATATATCAACATTTATAGGAATAAGTTATTGATTTATTTATTTTTAATTATAGAATTTTGAAACTTTAAAAAATAAAAGTGTGGGTGTGTGTGTGTGTGTGTGGAGGGGTCAGCATTATGAAAAATCCTCAAAAATATTTCCTACTCATAAGTACTGTTTCACATACCTTGATAAAACAATTATATACCTTTTAGACTTGCAAAAAAAAAAAAAATCAATATATTCACATAAATCTCTAAACCCTCCGTTTGATGAATAAATCTCTAAACACTTCACCAAAAAAAAAACTTCTGTGAAACAAAGATAAATTATTTAAAATTCAAAAATTTAATAGCTATCATTTTTTAAAATAATAAAAAAAGAAAATATACATTTGTATATCTTAAAAATATATATATAATTATTTTATTAACTTATTACTAGACATCCTAGACAGACATATCTAAATAACAATGCTATCTATAATTCACGGTGTCCAATGCGACCTGCTTCCGCTTCCATAAAGAAACAGATTGTAGACAAAAAGTTATTTCATAGGTAAAAATCATTAAAATAAGTAGACACAAAGTTGTCGGCTTTTTATCAAAAATTGTTAGCATTTAATTATTTGTATTATAATGATTACAGAAAATATGACGAAATGCGTGGTTAAATGGATATGCAAATACATGGATGAGTGGGATGGATACAGTTGGACAGAGAGGCTGATAAATAAATAGATACATACATGCATACCTATAAACATAAATAAATAGTATTAGTGTTTTTTTTTTATCCAGCACATTATGTTCATCAGTTTGGAGATAAAAATGTGTCCCAACGGATATCAGATTAGTTAATACAGGAAGTTCATGATTTCTCTCAGCCCAGTTCCATTATAATTTAGTTGGTCAATTATCATTATTTTTTTAAATAAAATTTTAAGAGATTGGAATAAAGTTATTTTTAATTTGTAATTCTCAATTTAACGTCTCAGATTGTCTTTGCTATAATTACAAGTATTTTTTTATTACTGCTATTAATACTATTGGCAAAATTATCTAAACTTATGGTATTAAAAAATTATGAACCTCTTGTTTAATTTCCAGTGGTGAAATTCATTGACAATCAGTTACCGAATCGTTTAAAATGAAAATTTAAATTGAGATAAAGTGATTTTACTTTCTGAGGTTTTGGTAGTAAATCAGTGAACACAATAAATTGGTTTTTAGTCAATCTTAAAAATATTTTTTTCTAAAGAAATAAAATTAAAATTAGTTTCAGTTATAAGTTATTAAAATTAAAATGTTATCATTGTTTACAAGCAATCTTTTTTAATATTAATTTTAAATAATATTCAAACTACAATTACTAGTAAGATTAAAGCAGGCAAAATTCTCTATACTTATTGCCACTCAGTGCAAGCCAGAGTAATCAATGGATGCCAGAAGGCTTGTACATAAAATCCCCATCTAGTGCCTACTCATGAATAGGCACTGAGTGACAATACGTATAGAGAATTTTGCCTGCTTTCATAACAGTTATGAGCAAGTATAAGAAATGGTGATCATGTGATAATTACTAGTAAGCATATAAAACTTCCTCAAGCAAAAGTAAGCCTTACATTCTATTTCAAATACAATTTTTTAATGCATATACATATGTGTGTCTTGCATTGTCATAATGAGAACTGTTTACTAAAAAAAAAAAAAAAATTGTTAAAAAATGTTTCCTTCTCTAAATTTTAATTGTCTTCTGATTTTATTTGTATTTAATAAAAGCTACATTGGATAACAATCAAAATTTTTAACCTTGTCAATCCAACAAAGCATGAAGATGTATCTCTCCATCATTAGTCCTACCTTCTTTTCTCCATAACACTCCAGCAAACTTCTTTGTTATATCTAGTTAGACTTTTTTAACTTCCTGAATTCAGTTTAAGATTTTATCTCTTCTAGAAAAATATCCAGCCCAACTCCAATTCAGCTTCTTAATTCTGTCAATAATATTAAGAATACTTACTTATTCTCTTACCCACATAATTTGCATTCAGTCATTCCTTTTGTTATTTACATATATATCTTTTCACATATTTATACTTCTATTAAATGCTCAAGACTCAAAATTATATATAAAAATTTATAAAATATAGATATTAAATACTTTTCTTTTCAAACATAATCATATTAGATATTTTTTTAAAGGTCATTTCTATATAAAGTACTCTATCTATTCTATGATTAATTTTACCCATTATGTTTTCATTTGTGCTAATAATTTGATCCAAATATTTATAATTGTTAATTTCTTTTAATTTGTAATTATCAGTCTCTACTTCATTATTTTGTGTAAAACACAAATAAATATTTTTAGCATATATTTTTAATCTTATTTTCTCATTTTTAGGTGATAATTTTTGTAATATTTTGCAAAGCTACATTATTTGTAAAACATCATCTACAAAATCTACATTATTTAAATAATCTCCATTTATTTTTATTCCCCTTGACTTCCTATTTTAATGTATAAAATATATCAGTAAAACTATTATAAAAAGGTTTGGAGATATGAAATCACTCTACCATATTTATTTCTCAATAATAATCTTCTTAGAATTATTACACAACATAATTATTCCTGTTGCATTTTGATAAATATTTTTTAGAAGATGAGGATATTTTGGTGGCATAAAAATCCAATAGTCCTAGAAATGCTTCCAGAATCAAGTGGCTTTTCATAATTTATAAATCCAAAGCATAATAGTAATACATTCTCATTTATTTTTTTCTATAACTCCTTTTAATACTTGGATATGATTTACTATCCTAAAACAAACTTTAAAACCCAATTTGATCTTTTGATTGGTTTGAATCCAAAGTTATTTATAATAAGTTGTAATTATTTTTTAGAGATCTTATAAATATATATATATAAGAAAAATAATAGGTATATAATTTCTAATATTTTATTTTTTATTTAAAACTTAATAAAATTATTCAATTTTCTAATAATTTGTCACCTCTTTATTGCATATGCCAATGTTTCATAATCTTTTCAAGATTGTGATATCCTTGATCTTATTCTCCATGTATGAAAGTACCCTTAAAAAAGCACATTTTTTTTATTTAGATTGATTTACCTTCTAATTATTTATTATGTGAGAGATATTATAGTTTTATTGTTAAATTTCTGTTTATTTATTAATTAATAATGGGGAAATAAACAAAATTTAAACTAAATAAATTAAGACATTAGTGTACTTGTATCCATTTGAAAATTTGATATCACTTATTTTTTATTTCTACATCTTGCAGTATTCCTAGGAAGTGTTGAGAATCATTAGCTGACACATTTGGCATACAGTTTAGCTAACATTTATTTTTATTTTGTACCTGACCATTTAAAGATATTAATAATAATTTCATTCAGTTTCTGGAGTTTTTTTTTATTTTTATGGTTTAATTGTAGAGTATGCCTCATTTACATTACCTGGCAATTCAAAACATAATGTAATTGTAGAGCTTACTTTGTTTTGTGTTTGTTTTTTATTAGTACACATATCTTCATAGAGTACATTTCATAATGTTGTTCTTCTTTTTAGTAATAATTCATGTGTTCTTATTGCTGAAATAACTTTCTATCACATACTAAAATGTTATTTTACATTTATGAGACTTTTAAACACTTCTATAGCTTTATTTTCCAATTCACCCTTTAGTTTTTTATATCATTATTAATTATTTTTTCTACCATCTATTCTTTTGTTCTTAATGGATAATTTTTAAATATTTTTATATTTCTTTTTTCTTTATATCTTGACAAGTCAATGTATTAACAGTAACTTTTTGACACAAGCTAATTTGTGCAGCAGTTTTTGATCTCAATTAAATGTAAACCATCTTTGAGATTTGATATTTTAAAACAACTTCTACTAATATAAATTTGTTGGGGTGTTTCTTAACATTAGAAATATTTGTTGTTCAAAGTTGTTTTTCTTAATAGTTTTAATCTCTCTAAATTGCCTTAACACAAATCTTACATATCACTAATTAATAATTTGTTCTTAAGTTAAAATATTAAGGAGATTACAGTCTTGAAATACATATTTTCTGTTAATCAAAAATATAATCTAATTTTGCTGTATTTTCATTTGAATGTTTCTCTGCCGATTTTTGTTTACCACTTTTCTCAAAGAAGGAATAAATAATATACAGGTATTTCTTTCTGAAAATTTCACAAGTCTGTGTCTCTCTCATTTCTATTTCCAGTAACCAAATTTACCCAGCAACACCTTAATATGATTATCATTTTTAAATTCTAGCATAAGTCTTCCATAATGATTTTTAAAAAAATTTGATATAATCAAATATATCGATGAAATAGTCAGTAAAGTGAACCATGAAAAAAAAAAGGTAAATTTATCAGTTGAAGGATATCATCTATTTGTAGAAAAAATATATTTATAAGGGATTTGAACCAAGACTTTCAAGCTCCCTTCAGCTATCCAATCTATCTTATACAACTGATACATAGAACCACACACATGTGAAAAAGATAAATAATTTCCAGTATACATATTTCATGCTGAACCAGCACTCATCAGTTGGTCCAGATCATCATCTCTCACAAATATATACAACCAGCACTCGGTTTTTGGTTATATGAGACAGATTAGATAGCTGAAGGGAACTTGAAAGTCTGGGTTCAAGTCCCCTATAATTACATCTAAATTCCGGGGATATAAATTATTCCTGTATTTAAATAAAAAAGAATATAATAATGATTAAACCTTTTATGTGCAAATACTTAGGATTAAAGAGAGTTTAATTATAAAAAAAAAAAAAAACCCAATGAAATAAGTATGACATCAAATTTTCAAATGAAAGAAAATTTAAAATACAAAGTTGTAAATAACTTCAGTTTTTAATACAAGACTGACGTCAAGTATATACTTGTACATATTGCACTATATAATATAGCTATTCCTAACTTAAAGATGAAATAAAAAAGTAAAACTGAAAAAAAGAAAAAAATTTTCTGCCGCAGTTGCCAAGTTTAGCAAGCAGTGCTTACATTTGCAATTAGTTAGCCGTGTTGTGAAGTGTTGAGAAAGTATTTACTCTGCAAAGAGACTATTTAATAAGACGATTGCTTTAATTTTTATATAACTATTGAAAAAAAAATTATTACAAGCTTACGATTAAATATTTTCCGATATCTAATCATTCTTTTTATTTTATCTAAGCATTTTATTTATAAATAAAATTCTTATTTATAATATACAATACATATAATGTATTCGTGTGCTAATTAAAAAGTTTGAAAAAGCGCTTTATATTTACAATATATATCATTATTTTCAGTATTTTCTCTATTGACATTAATAATTTTATCTATATAGAAGGTAATCAAACCTCCACACCCAGAGCTGTTAAAACAAGACCATAAAACTGCAGGGCTACTCTCGCCTAGTCACAAGAGCGGCCGTGTTATTTCCGAATTCAAATGATAATTTATAAGCCAATTTTAAATATCTAAAAGTGAGAGCGTGAATTATATAAACCATCCACTTTTCTTATTTTAATATACATTCTAGCACTTCTGAACACTTAAGATTGGCTCATAAATTATCATTTAAGTTTTAAGATTTTGTTTAATGATGATGGTGTGTGTGTGTGGCGGGGGTTGATTATCTTTTAGATAGTTACAATTAAACACTGCGTTTATAAAATTTATAGAGTATTAATAACTTTAATATATTTTTAAAAAAATAAAAAAAGAGGATAATGCTTTAAATACCTCCCCCCCCCCACCAATTTTTCAGAAAATATTCCTATTAACAAAGTCAAGGATTTGATTAGTAAAGCGTAATTTTCAAATTAATCTTTTAATAAACTTGCCGGTACTACTTTATCCATCATAACCACTCTTTATTCATTTTGACATTTAATCTAAAATGATTTTGACGAAACCCATTTAATAGGTTAAAACTTAAATAACAGTTCACTTATCTTTTGAACTTTTAAAGTGTATGGGTGTTCTAGTCTTTGCATTTTAAAGCGATCAATGGTATTTCCGTGCCACATATTGAAGATAATATCTTTCTTTTAAAAAATTGTAATTTAATAAGGTGCTTTTGGTTTATAATGGGGGAAGTTTTAATAAAGCTATAAGATTTTATTTCAAAAGTTGTTTTGCAATTTCTCATAAATAATGAAATGTTTCATTTTTAGATATCTTTCATAATTAATAGCCATATCGATGAAAATTGTATAAATCAAGATTTAGTCGTCAAATGTTTAATCCAAAAGTGCAAGATTGCTTATATATCAAGATACATATTATTTAGTGTAAATAGGTTGAAGTATTTATGCAATAGAATACAGCATACGATGACTTGATCATTATGATGACTTGCTATTGCAAAGCATTAATCTCTTAATATCTTTCACAATAATTTTAACAAATACTTTTTCCTTTCTATATAGAATATATTTTATTTTAAGGCTTCTCTTTCCTATTTAACTTTTTACTATTCCCTATACTTTGAATAATAGATTCATATTTTATGAGTTGATTTTAAATATAAATATATTTTTATTATTTATTGGAGACTCTTAAATGTTTTATTTATTTTTAAATATAAATAAATAGACAAAAACTAAAAAATCATTTTCTGGTTTAGGTAATAGTAGATTGCCAGACTCTGGATCTAAATTCCTATTCTCAATTACATTTCCACCACTCAAAATTCTTATGAATTTCCATACAATAAAGTCATTCAATAATTTGATTTTAAAAAGATAAAGTCTAATGGTTGGATAACTGTGGGGTAGTGGCTTTCAATATTTAAAAAGGTGGTTAAAGTAACTCGTTAACACATACAAAGTAATTTGGGGATGATACTGATAGGCTTTCAGTATTCTTTTACTCTTTCATGGCTATCTACAGTGCTCGAAATTGAAATAATATTGATTTATTAATACAAGAAAAAATAAAAATGTCTATATTCTACAGATTAAAAGTTCTTCAAACAAATTGAAAATCTTCCCACAATATGCTGATTTTTTATTCGTGATCATTGAGAGCATTTTTGTGAGACTCTTTTTCCTTGTTCTAAGAAATAGTAAATATACATTTTCTGTAACTTATTTAAATATTTACATGAAAATATATAAAATGCTCTAACACGCACAAGCACACACAAAGCTAAAAACAAATAAAGAAAATATATATTATTATTTTAATATCTATTCCATTAAATGGCTAAGCGCTTTCAATGTTCAAAGCCCTCATGATCATAGCCGTATTACACACTATAATAAATTGACTCGGAGTGATGCAAATTTATGCAAATGAAATGATTACGCATTCCATTTCTTGGATATTTTGTAGCAAGAGTCTTTTCTATTGATGGCGTCGCTATCTCTAGATATAAAGAAAGCTTCTTTTATCTTTCTTTTTAGATAGTGCCACTCTCTGCATACCACCACTGGATTTCCCGGTTGACAATCATGCCCAGCTGAAGCATGGTGCTGTGCAAAAACTGAACTATGAGCAGTGTCCACCAAAGCTTTATTATAAGAATAAGTGTGTTGAAATAGCCTAGTGGACAGAGAGGCCCTAGTCTCACCATAATACAATGATCTACAAAATTTTTCAGGGCAGGCAATATTATAGACCACCTGAGGTGTCAGCGAGGGTGGTAGGCAGTCCTTGGTATTATTAATTAGTTTGTTGGAGTTAGGAGGTGTGTGAAAACATAACTGGTATTTATTATTGAAAATATTATAAAAACATTTATGCATATTAGGAAGGTAAGGGAGTAGGAGTCTTTGCTTGTCAATGTTAGGGACTTGATCATTTATTTTAGCAAAAAACTGTTTTATCCTGCTGTCGATTACATTCATATCAAAACCAACTTTTATTAGGTCATCCCTATATGATGTGAGGTTAGCTTATTTATCTGCCTCAAATTTACACAGGTGCATATTTCTATACAAAAATGAGGTTAAGCCAGAGAGTTTGTGGTTAGTTGGTGAATTGGAAAGAGGGTGTGACCATATGATGTGAGGTTAGCTTTTTTATCTGCCTCAAATTTACACAGGTGCATATTTCTATACAAAAACGAGGTTAAGCCAGAGAGTGCAGATAAAAAAAGCTAACCTCACATCATATAGGGACAACCTAATAAAAGTTGTTTTTGATATGAATGTAATCGACAGGAGTATAAAACAGTTTTTTGCTAAAATAAATGATCAAGTCCATAACATTGACAAGCAAAGACTCCTACTCCCTTACCCGCCTAATATGCATAAATGTTTTTTATAATATTTTCAATAATAAATACCAGTTAGGTTTTCACACACCTCATAACTCCAACAAATTAATTAATAATACCAAGGACTGCCTACCACCCTCGCTGGCACCTCAGGTGGTCTATAATATTGCCTGCCCTGAAAATTTTTGTAGATCATTGTATTATGGTGAGACTAGGGCCTCTCTGTCCACTAGGCTATCTCAACAGACATTCTTATAATAAAGCTTTGGTGGACACTGCTCATAGTTCAGTTTTTGCACAGCACCGCGCTTCAGCTGGGCACAATTGTCAACCGGGAAATCCAGTGGTGGTATGCAGAGAGCGACATGATCTAAAAAGAAAGATAAAAGAAGCTTTCTTTATATCTAGAGGTAGCGATGCCATCAATAGAAAAGACTCTTGCTACAAAACATCCAAGAAATGGAATGCGTAATCATTTCATTTGCATAAATTTGCATCATTCCGAGTCAATTTATTATAGTTTGTAATATGGCTATGATTATGAAAGCTTTGAACCTTGAAAGCGCTTAGCCATTTAATGGAATAGATATTAAAATAATAATATATATTTTCTTTATTTGTTTTTAGCTTTGTGTGCTTGCGCGTGTTAGCGCATTTTATATATTTTGATTCATAATTAGCCACAAAGTATAAACTATTTGCTTATTTAAATATTTACAATTATTTTTACAAAATATTTTTACAGTAATTATTAAAAAAATAAATATTTTCATGATTCCACTTAGTTTATTTTTTTAATATTTTTTATTTTTAAAAATACAAATTAAGAAATTTGTGGCAACAGTGAACTAGAAACTATGATCAGTAATATTCTGCTAAGCACTGAAGTTATAGAACTATTGTGATATTTTAGTAATTGTAAATATAATTTTAAATTTTAGAACAGAATTTCATAACATTAATTCATTCAGGATTTACAAATGAAGTTCAATCAACAAAGATTTCATTAATTTTATTTTTTTTCAATAGCATTGCAGCAATCATCTAAAAAAAAAAAAAGTAATTGTTCTCATTATGATATTGCATTTTTTTACTTAATAATTTTTGTCTATATTTTCAAAATTCAAATATGATTTTTTAAAGATGTTTTTCATTTGTAAATTTAGATTTCTAACAAATCAAATGCTTAACATTTAATCAAATTGATGATAGGAAGATCAAAAAATTTTAATAATTGAGGTGAAAGTAAAGAGAGAACTTTCCAAGAATATAAAATTACTCAGAAAAAAAAAAAAATTTTATTTCAGAAAATTTAAATTATTAGATTTTAAAAATGAATTTTATTTCAGACTAAGAGTTGATGCTTATCAGTGTACACTATGTTTTATATTGTTTAACTTAAAAACATATATAGTTTTAATTTAGATTATTACAAATTTTAATGGGGGAGGAAATATATTTATGCATGGATTGATGGGATAAGTAATTTAAAGGTCTTTAGGATGCATATCTATGTTACATTGGCATTTTTATATAAAGTTGGGTAAAACTTTTAATAGTTCATTGTTAGTAATATTAAATTGGTAGCTATCTGCTCTAATTGTTTGGATTGGGTATACTGTTGTGTGGTATTATTCAGTATGTATAAGCAGCCTTGTTACTATCCAGGTTATTGGTGTTTTGTTAGTAAGGCCATTGTCAATTAGTTCAGCAATTATGAGCTAGAATAGCTCTTTCTTTTTGCACTCATCTTATCTGGTGATCAGAATATTATTCTGTTTAAATTTATTATTAAATCAAGTGTTAATTGAAGACTTGCGAGACAGGAATGGTAACAAAAATGATTATAGTTAAAAAATAATATGTCCATCAAAAGCAATAAAAGCATGCAAGCATAAAAATTCAGAAAATATTTATTTCACATGTGCACATTAAATGCGTCCATTACAACATATGGCATATTGAATTACAATGATTCATATATGACCCAACCACATCCATCCTTTATCAAGCATGCAAATTTTCCAAATTACTTGTAATAGCCATGCTTGGGTATTATTTTTTAAACTTTTCTTTAGGAGAAAAAAAAATCTGTATTAACTTAAGCTAAACTTTGATAAAATAAAATCACTTCCATTATTTTAATAGTCTTTCAAGAGAAAAAAAAAGTTTAAGAATTCAAACTTTTTCTTTTATTTCGAATAATTAAAAGCCGCTATGCTGAAACTCTAAAACTAAATCAAGCATTCTAAATCTAAGTATTAAATATAAATAAAATAAGTCATCATCATCATCAATCCACTGCAGGATGAAAGTCTCTCAAAATTCAGTCCATCTTTTCCTATCTTTAGCTTCTCTTCTCCACATCACCCCTGTACACTTTCTTATTTCATCTATCCATCTCACATGTGGTCTCTTTCTGGGTCTTTTACAATCTCTTGGAATCCAGTTCAAAATTTCCAATTGTCCATCTATTATCATCTCTTCTAGCAATATGTCCAGCCCAACTCCACTTTAGTCTTTTAATTTTTTCAATGAGGTCAGTAACACCTGTTTATTCTCTTACCCATACATTGCATTTTCGATCTCTTATTGTTACTCCCAACATGCATCTCTCCATACTTCTTTGAGTGGTCTGAAGTTTTTGTATTGCTCTTTTATTAAGTGTCCAAGTCTCAGATCCATGAGTAAGAACTGGCAAAACGCATTTATTAAAAACCTTCCTTTTCAAACACATAGGCATATTTCCTTTTAGTATCAAGTTCTTTCTACCAAAAGCATTCCAACCAAGTTTAATTCTACGATTAATTTCATCCATTATGTTTCCTTCTGTATTAATAATCTGACCAAAGTATTTGTAACTGTTAACTTCTTCTAACTCATCATAATCAATCTTTATTTTCATATTTTGAAAAAATCTATTAAACATTACTTGAGTCTTTTTAACATTTATCTCTTTAGTCCTACTTTCATCTGATAACTCCTGCAACATTTCCTGTAGCTCTAAAGCATTATTTGCAAAAACAACTACATCATCTGCAAAATCTAAATGAAATAAGTACCTAAAAATAAATAAATTAAATTATAAATTGTCCAATATACTGGTTTGTGGTAGATAAATTGTTTCTCTATACACAAAAAAATACATTTGTTGAAAATAATGGATGGGAAAATATAAAATAACCATATAATTTATATTAGTTTATTTAAAGCATTAGTGTCAATAATATTGTTTATTCATACATTCATTACTTTATAATTCAATATGTCTATCATATGTTTCAACAGGAAAACAAATGCCATCTATCTGGCAACCAATTTTAATGAGGGCTTATATTTGGAGTAGGGTTTACACTATAAGCATCCTCAAAAGTCATGCTAGAGCTTAGTTTTTGGTTAGGTCATATACTTTTATTTCTTGATTCTACTTTTTAAAGTCATAGTTAGTCTTTTTTTCAGAGAATGAATCAAATTCTCTCTGCTCCCATTTCATTTTTTCTTCACAGAACATGCTAATATATCATTTATTTGTAATATATGCCTAATCAAATTCCTTTTCATTTACTCTCTTAAATGTTTCAATAATAATAACCTAAAAATTACCCTTTATTTCTACCATTCTTTTAACTCCTATCTCAAATGCTTATCTTCTTAATAATTCAGGGTTATCCTCCATATTGTAACAGTCAGAAAACGTGTGACTCGTAAACATAGTGCAGAATTCGACCACCATACAGAACAGCAGCACCATTGAGTAGTGAAGCCACCCGTGGTACTGAGTTCGAACATAGTTTATCGGTTCCACAATACAATCCACGAAACAATGCATCTGATGCGACATTAGTAAATATTTCCTTAGGCACGGTGGTCAGGGATATGCAAGAGACTCATGATTTTATTCTCGAGTTAGCCAATAATCAAACTAATATTAATTAAACATTCATATTTACATAATCGAGAAAATATTATATAGAATGGGTATCGAATAAATGAAACGTAAATGCAGACGTATAGTTTAAAATTATTTATTAATACATTTTAATAAAATCATTGACTAATAATATTTTAGGGATTCAAAGCTTCAGTAACATGAGTATATTTTAAAGAATACATTATTTATTTGTTTACAAAAGGAATTCATTTATTTGAGGGCGTAATCTAGCTACCTAAAATTCTCGAGTAAGTATTTCTAATGCATGCCTGGAGGGATTTATACATTTGCAATGCAAGAGTCTAAAGTATGGATTATAAGAATAATGGCAGACATATATTTATTTAATTAAAATATTTATTTATAACTAAGGGCAAACATTTATTTGAGAGTGATTTATGAAGATAATGCAGAGGCGGAGGGATATATAGAATAATTGAATTGAGTAAAGGAACACGTGGTACGCTTTAGAAAGGTGATATGGAATGGCAGTATATTGAAACTGCAATGCCGCGAATGGGTTTATAAGAATGCTGGGCTGGTCTCTGCCTCGGCCCGATGAAGTAAGGTGTCACATAAGCATAACCAGGGACAAGCGGTCTGTGCCGCAGTTGTGCCGGCTGGCTGCATGACGTTGTCAAGTCCTACGGGAGCACCCATTATGCCCGCTTGTGTAGGACGACTGGGGTTAATTTCAACCCTGAAGAATCTGGATATTTCACGGCAGAATAGGTCATCGCGTCTCTAAAACATAACACATGTGTACTGTATTAACGATTATGATGATATTTAAGTAGATTTCTGACTCGGCCCTACATTATCAACATTTACTAAAGAACGTTGGCGACTCAAAGAAATGTAATTTTCTGGAATTATTCATGATGATTTAATAAATACAAAACCTATATAAATTGGGAATTATTATAACTAATACGTCAGCCATTTGCGAAGTAGTAGACCCTGCATTACAATAAGTGATGCACTGAATACGCTGCCTCGGCCCGACGAAGTACATATTAATGAAAATGTGACACGCATTCACTGTTTCAAACGATCATAGATTTAAACTTTGAAAATTGAGATAATTATGAGCATGCAATAATTAAATAATAAATATAGATAAAATGTAGATTTTAAAAATACGCATCCAAGATAGAATGAGGAAAGCTAGATTAGTAGAGAAATTTACACCTTAAGTTAATTATTCAGTTTTAGTTATACATATGGTAGTTTTACATTTTATAATTTAGATAAGTAGTACGAAGAAGAGCTATAGCATATTATTAGAGTACTCTAGAGTTTGAACACAGACAGGTACCTGTTTTATAGGAAGTTTTCTGAGTCCATTGTTTAGTAGCAAATAGTTCATGAGTGGCAATTCTTTCTTGTATTTAGATATTTCATTTAATTTCACGGCAGCAGCAGCTTTCTCATTCAGTTCAGGCAGCAGATCTTCATGGTGAATTTATGATGGGCAATGGAAAGTTCGGCATCCGATAGGCCATCTCCCGATGGAGAATAATCTAGGTGCTTTACTCGGTCATACCTTGGCAGGAACAAATTATTTTTATTATTTTTGGAGACTCTCAGTGATCAAGAGCAAAGCTAAAGTTTAAGTGAATGTCTCCATCAAGTCTAAGATGGCCTCCCTTTTTTTATCTTGATCTCTCACATTTTTGTTAAGATATTTTAGGTTCTACTTAATCTGCCCTGAGGATAATCAATGCATTTTGTTGGTTTTTAATTAAAGAAAGCTGCCGTTCTATTGTTTACATTTTACATTTATTAATTATATTTTGGGGAATTTTTCTTTAATTAATCTATTATCTATCACTGACCGATGCTTTTAAATTTCAAAGACAAAAAGGGAACATAAGATTATTTTAACTTTTAATTAAATATTACATCAGATTTTTTTAGAATTATTATTAAACGAAATTTAAACAAAGCAATAAATACGAACTTTATAATCCAAAATAAATGATTAAAATTATACAAAATTATATAACTAAAAGAAATCTAAATATTATTTTATCCCTATTTATTGCCTTTAATTTGAGATCGAAATGTATGCGTGTTTATGCTGAATTCTACATATATGTATACATTTTTAATATTGCTACACACACAATTCAATACCAAAAAGTTTAAATTTGGGCGGGATAGACCGGTCAGTGAGAGACGACAGAAAAAGGTGAAACTTAAGATTCGAATACGAATCTTACTGTTTCATTTCCCCGTACTTCCCGTGAACAATTAAGGGAAAACAAAGGAGGCAAGAAAGAGAAAAACAATTTTACATTACATAATTTAAAGACGAAAACATTATTATTGTTTTTACAGATATATTGAAATATAGAAAGCAGAGATTATATGAAGCAACGAACAATTAATATACCCGGATCTAGAATTTAGTTTAATTAAAATGGCCTAATTTGGCCGTGTCTGGTAGAAATCATAGTAATGTTAGTTAAACTGATTATATTTATATAAAAAAAATTCTTAGAGTAAGGTTAGTGAATATAATATAAAAAAATTTTTTTTAAGAGTAATAGTAATTAAAACAATAATATATATAATAAAATTTCTATCTAAAACCCTATTTGACTAAAGTACAATCCATTCAACCAAGTTCATTTTAATATTTTCATATACGTTTAATCCGTCCTAAGAGTCTAATATGTTTACAATCCCGGGTCGGGTGGATAATACTGATCTCTCGTCATCGATGACTGCGGCCTTGGGTTTTCTAATCGTTGTATTTTATCGGGTGGTTCTTTGGCCCAATGGTTCAAATCCAAGGTAGTGAGAAATTCAACCATTTCTCCTATATCTTTTATTTGAATGACTGTCATTAATGGTTGGATGGTTAGCGGCACGCTACGTTGGATCGTTCTAAATTTCCACTTCCCCATATTCCACCAGTTTTTGGCAGATCCCTGCAGATGGTAACTATCTGCACATCTGGCCCTTTCTTATGAAATTTTAAGAACTTCTGTGAGCTCTCTAGGTAGGTTTGAGGTTTTCCCCTTATTTCCACTCTAAATATTTTAACGTGGACCATCTTTGTTAAGTAGCTTTGGTATCCATTGTCCATTTTCATGTTTTCTTCCATGACTTTTGGTCCTATTCTTTTGTCCCCGTCCATGCTTGTCTCCTTTTTACTGCTTTCACTCAACGGTTCTTGTGGGCCTTCATCTATTGGAATAAGGTCCATTTGCTCATCTACTATCATCGGTTTGTCAAGTATTTCTAATTCCCTTTTCTTTTCCATATCTCTAATTTCTTCTTCCTTTTTACTAGCTGGGGATATTCCAAAATGTTCCTTTATGGCTTCTAGCTCTCTCCACATAACGACTTTAAATTCCTGATATTCTCTCACTCTTATCTTTTCTTGTCTCTGTTTTGATTCTTCATCTCTTCTTTTTCTCATTTCCTCCTCATACATTTTCTTCATTTCTTGCATATTCTGTCTGAGTATTTCCTCAATGAACTTGAAATTAAAGTCCATTGATCCTCTGTATTGTTGCGGAGCTTCCCTTCGCTTGGGTGTCGACTCCAAAGCTTCAGATAAATCTTCTTGCTGTATATCAATATTTTCTGATTCCATTTTCTTAATAAGATTTATTTTTTTATACTACTAGCATTTGTCTACTCCCCACCAGTATATTGGCCCTATAACGTTCACTGCCCTCACCTACTCTACATTGCCCTATCTCTATATTGCTGTGTTTAACATATTTAACATAAATATTATAGCGAACTACTGGTTACGCGTATAATAAGCTACTGCTGTCTATGATATATATATTTGTACTTTAACAAAATATTTACTGTTAACTTATATAACAAGCTTCTGCTGTCTATGCTACATATATAACGGTGTTTTAATAAAAAAATTCAATGCTACTTGCTTTCTCATTTAACGACTGATTACTTTTTTTTTCTTGACATATATATATATATAAAGCAAAATATTTCATTAGATCCGAGTATTTTCGTTCCTTCTTAAATTACATACACATCCCTGCTTTCCTTAAATTTATTATGCCTGCTGTCCTTTCATTCACTCGACCCACATTATTTCACTCGATTTACTTTTTTTCATTATTTTTATCAAAACAAAATCGTATATATATAGAATAATTAGCCAACTCGAGTAACGAACGCTAAAAGAAATTTATATGCGTTATATTTTGCTCAGGGTATATATGGGTTTTTTGTATCGAAAGCTCCACATTGGAAAGCGCCAAACGCTAAAAAAAAATTTAACTATGTAACAGTCAGAAAACATGTGACTCGTAAACATAGTGCAGAATTTGACCACCATACAGAACAGCAGCACCATCGAGTAGCGAAGCCACCCGTGGTACTGAGTTCGAACATAGTTTATCGGTTCCACAATACAATCCACAAAACAACGCATCTGATGCGACATTAGTAAATATTTCCTTAGGCACGGTGGTCAGGGATATGCAAGAGACTCATGATTTTATTCTCGAGTTAGCCAATAATCAAACTAATATTAATTAAACATTCATATTTACATAATCGAGGAAATATATAGAATGGGTATCGAATAAATGAAATGTAAATGCAGACGTATAGTTTAAAATTATTTATTAATACATTTTAATAAAATCATTGACTAATAATATTTTAGGGATTCAAAGCTTCAGTAACATGAGTATATTTTAAAGAATACATTATTTATTTGTTTACAAAAGGAATTCATTTATTTGAGGGCGTAATCTAGCTACCTAAAATTCTCGAGTAAGTATTTCTAATGCATGCCTGGAGGGATTTATACCTTTGCAATGCAAGAGTCTAAAGTATGGATTATAAGAGTAATGGCAGACATATATTTATTTAATTAAAATATTTATTTATAACTAAGGGCAAACATTTATTTGAGTGATTTATGAAGATAATGCAGAGGCGGATGGATATATAGAATAATTGAATTGAGTAAAGGAACACATGGTACGCTTTAGAAAGGCGATATGGAATGGCAGTATATTGAAACTGCAATGCCATGAATGGGTTTATAAGAATGCCGGGCTGGTCTCTGCCTCGGCCCGACGAAGTAAGGTGTCACATAAGCATAACCAGGGACAAGCGGTCCGTGCCGCAGTTGTGCCGGCTGGCTGCATGACGTTGTCAAGTCCTACAGGAGCACCCATTATGCCGGCTTGTGTAGGACTGGGGTTAATTTCAACCCTGAAGAATCTGGAAATTTCACGGCAGAATGGGTCATCGCGTCTCTAAAACGTAACACATGTATACTGTATAAACGATTATGATGATATTTAAGTAGATTTCTGACTCGGCCCTACATTATCAACATTTACTAAAGAACATTGGTGACTCTCAAAGAACTGTAATTTTCTGGAATTATTCATGATGATTTAATAAATACAAAACCTATATAAATTGGGAATTATTATAACTAATACGTCAGCCATTTACGAAGTAGTAGACCCTGCATTACAATAAGTGATGCACTGAATGCGTGTCGATTTATATGAAAGTGAAATTATTAAGGAAATAAGAATGTCAGGCTGGTCTCTGCCTCGGCCCGATGAAGTACATATTAATGAAAATGTGACACGCATTCACTGTTTCAAACGATCATAGATTTAAACTTTGAAAATTGAGATAATTATGAGCATGCAATAATTAAATAATAAATATAGATAAAATGTAGATTTTAAAAATACGCACCCAAGATAGAATGAGGTAAGCTAGATTAGTAGAGAAATTTACACATTAAGTTAATTATTCAGTTTTAGTTATACATATGGTAGTTTTACATTTTATAATTTAGATAAGTAGTATGAAGAAGAGCTATAGTACATTATTAGAGTACTCTAGAGTTTGAACACAGACAGGTACCTGTTTTATAGGAAGTTTTCCAAGTCCATTGTTTAGTAGCAAATAGTTCATGAGTGGCAATTCTTTCTTGTATTTAGATATTTCATTTAATTTCACAGCAGCAGCAGCTTTCTCATTCAGTTCAGGCAGCAGATCTTCATGGTGAATTTATGATGGGCAATGGAAAGTTCGGCATCCGATAGGCCATCTCCCGATGGAGAATAATCTAGGTGCTTTACTCGGTCATACCTTGGCAGGAACAAATTATTTTTATTATTTTTGGAGACTCTCAGTGATCAAGAGCAAAGCTAAAGTTTAAGTGAATGTCTCCATCAAGTCTAAGATGGCCTCCCTTTTTTTATCTTGATCTCTCACATTTTGGTTAAGATATTTTAGGTTCTACTTAATCTGCCCTGAGGATAATCAATGCATTTTGTTGGTTTTTAATTAAAGAAAGCTGCCGTTCTATTGTTTACATTTTACATTTACTAATTGTATTTTGGGGAATTTTTCTTTAATTAATCTATTATCTATCACTGACCGATGCTTTTAAATTTCAAAGACAAAAAGGGAACATAAGATTATTTTAACTTTTAATTAAATTATACATCAGATTTTTTTAGAATCATTAAACGAAATTTAAACAAAGCAATAAATACGAACTTTATAATCCAAAATAAATGATTAAAATTATACAAAATTATGTAACTAAAAGAAATCTAAATTATATTATTTTATCCCTATTTATTGTCTTTAATTTGAGATCGAAATGTGTGCGTGTTTATGCTGAATTCTACATATATGTATACATTTTTAATATTGCTACACACACAATTCAATACCAAAAAGTTTAAATTTGGGCGGGATAGACCGGTCAGTGAGAGATGACAAAAAAAGGTGAAACTTAAGATTCGAATACGAATCTTACTGTTTCAAGTTACACTCTAAACATAA